>PVIC010036437.1:0-18582 GCA_004025085.1 Thryonomys swinderianus
TTTTTTTTTTTCAGATGCTCATTTTTAAACTGGGTTTTTACATTTGGAAGGACTGATTTTTTAAGCTCTTTATATATTCTAGATGGTAGCCCTTTGTCTAAGGAATTACTGATAAATTTTTTTTCCCATATTGTTGGTTGTCTTCAATGCAATACTGATTGAAATCCCAACAGCATATTTCACAGATGTAGAGAAAAGCATCCAAACAGTCATCTGGAACTACAAGAGACCTAGAATAGCAAAAGCAATTCTAGGAAACAAGGACATGGCAGGAAGTATCACTTTTCCCAACTTGAAACTTTACTACAAAGCCACTATGATAAAAATGGCATGGTACTGCAAAGAAACAGACCTGAAGATCAGTGGATTAGATTAGAAGATCTAGAAACAATGCCAGATAAACTAAGCCACCTCACCTTTGACAAAAGAGCCAAACATCCTCAATGGAGGAAAGATACGCTGTTTAACAAATGGTGCTGGAAAAACTGGGTTTCAACCTGCCAAAGACTGAAGCTAGATCCATCTCTTTCACCATGTACTAAACTAAAATCAAAGTGAGTGAGAGACCTAAATATTAAAACAGAGACTCTAAACCTGCTGCAAAACAGGTTAGGTAAAACTCTTGGAAACAGTGACTTAGGGAAAAATTTTATAAACAAAACCTGTACAGCATGAGAACTACCAGACAAAAACAATAAATCAGATCTCTTTCTATTAAAAAGCTTCTGTGGAGCAAAAGAAACCATCAGCAGAACAAAAAGAATACCTAAATCTTGATTCAGTATTCTGTTTTCCTTCCTCCATTGCTCTATAGTATTCAATAAAGATGTATTTAAACACATCACCCTTGTCTCTGTTAAAGTGGTCTCAAAATTCCTGCCAAAGATAAGATTGGCAGTGGCTATCATTAGCCATTAGTAGAAAACCATGGAAAAATTAACCTTAAACTGTCTGGTCCAGTTACACCGTTTTCCTGTAGAAAATGACCTGGAAGATACAAGCTTGATGTACATTAGATGAGTATCATTTCTTTGAAAATGGAGAGTGATATATGACATGTAATTCCAGATAGTATATTTATAGAAACTCAAAAAATCTACTTCCAGGAAAATTAGAAAATAGAAGTATTCCAACAAAGAAAATAGAAAATGATTTGAACGCCATAAGAAACCAAAAACTAGAAACTGAATCTACACTTTTTTTAACTGAAAAAAAGATTTAAAATTAGTAATCTTAGCAATCTGTGTCGTAAATGTGGTGTTCTATAACAATTTATGCTGTGTCTCTGCATATATAAAATTCACATTCTATCTGACAAAACTGTAGACTCTCACCTTTTCTTTTGCAGCACTGGTGATGGAACCGAGATACTTTTGCACTGAACTACATTCCCAGCCTATTTTTTTGTTGTTGTTATTTTTGAGCCATAGTTTCACTAAGTCACTATGTTGCTCAGGCTGGACTCAAATTTTGATTCTACTGCTTTGGCCTCCAACAGTGTTGAAATTACAGTCCTGTGCCACCAGGCCTGGCAAAATCTAACCCATTTAAGAGCAAACAAAAAAAATTCCTTCAACTAAAATATTCACAAATTCTTGAGATCCCGGGTTTAGTCTTCAAAACATAAAAGTATTCCACACTCTTCTTACCCCCAAACACCCAAGTATTTCTAATAAATATTGTGTAAAAACAAAGACATTTTAAAATATCTTTAAGCTTAATTAAATAACTCATTATACTTTGGTTAGAAATTAATATATCAAACTGGTTTTATTATTGTCATCAAATATTTTTTAAAATCTGTATCATTTTAAACCAGTATTTGTATTCATTCTCCTGAGATGTATTTTCCTATTGTCTATTTGTTGAATACTACTAACTAGTGAAAAATATATGGACTTTAACCACAAGTTCCTTCATATGGGCAAAGTTAGTCCAGACTTATACTAGTCAGTTTCCTGCTACTAGAACAAAATAGTTCAGACAATTACCTCATTAAAAAAAGTTTATTTTGAAGAAACATTAAACCAGCTGGAAAATAAGTTAGGTACAACTCTTAGAGAAATTGGCATAGAAAAAGACTTCATGAACAACCCCTCAATAGCACAAGAACTGCCAAAAAGAATGAACAACTTGGATCTTATCTTACTAAAAAGCTTCTTCACAGCAAAGAAACCACCAACAGACCAAGAAGACAACCTACAAGTTGGGAAAAAGTTTTTACCAGCTGTTCTTCAGACAAAGGACTACTGTCTAGAGTTACAAAAAACTTGTAAAAATAAGCACCCCAAATTTAAAGGCCAAATCAAAAATGAGCATCTGAAATAAACAGAGATTTTCAGATGAGGAAGCAAAGGCAGCTCAAAAACGTATGATGAAATGTTTAACATAACTGTTCACTTGAGAGATGCAGATGAAAACAACACTCACTCCACACAAAAAAAAAAAAAGTTTCTGGTGAGGTTGTGGGGCGAAAAGAACCCTTTTCCATGGTCCAACCACTACGGAGATCAGTGTGGAGATTCCTCAAACAATTAGAGGTTCCATTTGACCCTGTTATTCCTAGGTTAGGTATATACACAAAGGAATTAAAAGAATCATGCTATGGGAACGTACGTACACCCATATTTATAGCAGCTGTTTGTAATGTCACATCTTGGAAAAAGCCCAAGTGCCCATCAACAGGAGACTGTATAAAGAAGATATGGGTTTTTTAAAAAATAAAGTGGAATATTAGCCATAAAAATGATAAATTTGAGGTCCGGAGGGTTAGCTCTGTGGTTCCAGCACCTGCCTTGCAAGTGCAAGAACCTGAGTTCGATCCCTGGTAACGACATATAATGCTGGGCATGGAGACACACCCACCAACAATCAACACCGCATACCACAATGCTGGACGTGGTGGCTCACGCCTGTAATCCCAGCACTCGGGAGGCAGGGACAGGAGGATTGCTGAGTTTGAAGCTTGCCTAGGCTACATAGTGAGCTCAGAGCCATCCTGAACTACAAAGCGAGACCCTGTCTCAAAAAGTAAATAAATAAATAAAAATTAGCAGGCTAATCGCTCCTCTGCCCTTTGGCTAAGATCAAGTGTAAAATTAGCAGGCTAAGGATTTTTAAGTGCACGGATTTTTTTTTTTTTTTCTTTTTGAGACAGGGTCTCACTTTGTAGTTCAGGCTGGCCCTGAGCTCACTATGTAGTCCAGGCAAGCCTCAAACTCAGCAATCCTCCTGTCTCTACCTCCCAAGTGCTGGGATTACAGGCGTGAGCCACCACGCCCAGCTAAGTGCACGGATATTTAAAGAAATTAATAAGTAATGTCAAAACAGAAATTGAAATTAAGAACTAAAAAGTACAGCATAGGATATTGAAACAATTACTGGAGGGTATTAACAGAAGGAAGTCTGTGAAAGAAATAATCAATGACTGAAAGACAAAGCAATAGCCCTTATTCTTTTTTAAATGATTTTATTGGTACATTTTATACATATAATATAATCACATTCAACATTTAGAATTGTACCTGGACCTGACACATCTTGATTCTCATTTTCCACCTTTCCCTTGTCCTTCCTACAACCACCACCCCTATATACATAAACTTTGTTTAATTTTACTCTCATTTTTTCTTTCTCTTTCTTACTTTCCTCTACCCATCCTTTCCCTTTTCTTTTGCATACTTTCTTTCTATTTCATATTACCTATCATACACTTTGGCATTCATTTACACCTTCAGTTTTTCATACTAGAGAAAAGACATAGTACTGACATATCTGAGTCCTTTGTATTTCACTTATGAGTATATCCTTGAGGTACATCCACTTGAGTATAAATGACTCAAATTTATCATTTTTTATGGCTGAGTAATATTAGAATAGGATTTATTCTAATGAAGTTTTTAAAAAACCAGGAGCATAGTTAATCTGGGTGATAACACAGTAGGCAAAGCCCCTGTGATGCCTCCTTTCAGTGCAATGTCCTTTAATGTCTTCTGTGAAATGCTTAAACTTAGAGACTGACAATGCCAAGGCAGTTTCAGAAATGAATCAATGAGAATTCCAGGAAAATAACAACAAAATTGTTAAATATTGCTACTGTAAAGAAACAGTTTGGCTGTGTTGGAAATGCATTTCAACAATATATTGAAGCCAAATATCCTTAAAACCAATGTCCTCACAAGGCCATTCATAGGTGTGTATAGATCAAAAATGAGCATTTACCTCTACCAAAAAACACATACAGGGCCTCTAATCATTGCAACCAAAACCTTGAAATCAGCCAAATGACCTTGGGAGGCAAAATATAGCAATAGACCATGAGTTATTCAAACAGAGCATGTACAAAAATTAAAATGAGCCAATGATATGAAATAACAAGAATGACCTCTTCGGGCACAATGTTGAATGAGAAAATAAAAGAACAAAAGATCACATATTAAATGACAACTCCTAAAACAGCTCAGTTGGAATATATAACCCATGGTGACAGAGGAATCACAATGAATTACTGGTGGTCACTAGGAATGGTGCTTAAGATGAGGCACAAGAAAGAATTTTATAGTGCACAAAATCTATTATCTAAATATGAAGGGTGGTAATGTGAATGTACACCCTGCATAAGAAATCATGACAATTTAGACTTCCGTGTACATTTTTTATGTAAGACAGGGTCTCGCTTTTAGTTCAGGTTGGCTCTGAGCTCACTATGTAGCCCAGGCAAGCCTTGAACTCAACAATCCTCCTGCCTCTGCCTCCTGAGTGCTGTGATTACAGGCGTGAGCCACCACGCCTGGCACTGTAGTATGTGGTATTGATTGCTGGTGGGCGTGAGTCACCACGCCCAGCATTTGAATATGATTACCGGGATAGAACTCAGGGCCTTGCATTGCGAGGCAGGTGCTGGAACCACTGAACTAAATCTCTAGCCCTTCCATGTACATTTTTAGGGAATTTAATTGAGCTTCAGTAAAAAGGTATTTTAAAGAAAATTCATCAATCTAGAAAAGTCAGATTGAATAACAGAGAAATGCTGTAAACATGCTTTTAAAAGGGTTGAATTTTGTATATGTTTTAAACATTTTGAAAAATCACAAAATTAGAGAACTGAAATTGTCATCTATGAAAACACTCAGACAACCGCTATGACTTTTGCAAGTATAATGCAATGTTAATAATTATGAGTATATTCTATGTCCCTGTCCTTATTTAATCTTTTATCTCATCAACCTATATAACAAAAATTTGCTTAAAACATTATAATATGTTTACTTGTAAGTGATAATAATTATAAAGATGAATATTGATCTTGTAGAACAGATTCTTTAGCTCCTATACAACCAGGAACATTTTGTTTTATTTCTCTGGTATTGCATGCACCTACACTCACACAAAGTTGCCATTTTATTCTAAATGTCCATGATGCCATAATTAACTGTCTTTTGTAATTGATAACGAGCCAGGACTTTCAGTCCAATGAGATACTGCAAAGATGTACCAACAAAACATAAAGAATGGTACATGTTCCTCCTAAACTCCTCTGCACCTCTCTGTTCATGAAAGCAGTCAGTTTTGCATAAGAAGGTGTGATCCTCAGACTTTTCCTCCTTTGAAATCCAGCTGCATCTCACATTAATATTAATTGAAAGATCAATTTATCATAAGCTTTACTAAATGTCATTTCAAGTGGTACCTTTCTAAGATGGCAAAACCTATCATATCCACTGAAACAAAGAAAATGCTGAAGTTGCTGTAATAAAGGATGAGCGATCTATATGTGACTTTGCAACACAGCCCAGCGAGCTTTCAGTCTGCATGCTAGGAAGAAAGATGTGGGATTTCACTAACCATATTTCAAGCACACAGTGCAACAGCCCAATTTTTAAAATATAGTACTCTGTTAAAAGAAAAAAAAAGTAAATGATATAAAATAGAATTTAAGAAACAAAGACAGGCTGGGCAAAGTGGCACATGTGGGTAATCCTACTGCTCTGCAAGGCTGAAGTGGAAGGACCTTGAGTTCAAGCCCACCCTAGGCAGCTTAGGGACCTGGAATCAAAATTAAATATTTTAAAAAGCAAGCAAACAATACATTAACAAATTCTGTAAAATATGAAAACATAAAACTAACACCTAAAAATAATTATATTGAGTGTTTTAATGTGATTTTCCCCTTCAATCATACAGTCTTTTAGAAACACCACATACACAGTGTGTCCTATATAAAGAAGTGTGTACAACAATAAGGTAGAATTTTCTAATCTTAATTTTTTTTTTTTTTTGAGACAGGGTCTCGCTTTGTAGTTCAGGCTGGCCTTGAGCTCAGTGTGTAGCCCAGACAAGCCTCAAACTCAGCAATCCTCCTGTTTCTGCCTCCCGAGTGCTGGGATGACAGGCATGAGCCACCATGCCTGGCACTGTGGTATGTGGTGCTGATTGCTGGTTGATTGTTGGTGGGCGTGAGTCACCATGCCCAGCATTGTATGTGGTTACCAGGATCAAACTAAGGACCTTGCGCTTGCGCGGCAGGCGCCAGAACTACTGAGCTAAATCTCCAGCCCTTCTAATCTTAATTTTTCACTGAATATAAGATGAGAAAAGAGTTTTAAGAAGATTGGAAAGAAATTAAATGCATTTCAGGCATTAGGTACTTTTTCTAACTTTAAAAAAGAAAGGGAGATGAGGATGGTTGATCTTGGGTTTCGTCACAGGAATATCCCTGTGTCTGTTGAGGAACTATATTTTCTGGCTTCTTATTTCCTTTCTCTGCTGAAAGAACTTCAAAAACTAACATTTGATTTTTCTTTTCCATGTGAGTGAGACAATTCGTCTGATTGGTGTGTTTAAAAAATAGAATTGGCCATATGTGGCTGTGCTGCTTTGGGGCTCTTTCCACTGCCCCACAGGAGGCATTTGTTTTCTTTCTCAGCTCTGCCTTGCAGTAAGTCCTGCCCAATGAGACAGGTGGGAGACTAAAATTTCAACTTTATCTGAACTACCTGTTTCCAATTCACAAAGCAAATTAATAGCTTTTATTTTATTTGACACTCACAATTTTATTTGAGACTCACAATACTCCATAGACACAGAAGGAAAGATAACAACATTAATTGAATGAATGCCTACCTGTCTGAAATATGCTTAGAGATTTATATTTTTAATTTTGTTAATCATCACAATTTTGAGAAATAAAATGTACCCATTTTAATGATCAGAGAATGGCATATGAGACAGGCCAAATGATGTGCCTAAATAAATATGCAGTAAACAACAAGACTCAAGTCTAAACAGATTGTACATCCTAAGAGTATAGTCTTTGTTTCCTTTGATATGCTTGTGAGTGGCACAAAGACGGTATTTGATAAACATGGTGAGTAAATAGCCCTGAATCCAAACTCTTTCCATTGTGCCATGTAAGAAAAGATTCCTTTTAGACTACTAAAATCAGGAATCCTTCAGGTTATAATGTCGTGTGGAGAAGGGAGTGATAAAACCTTATTTCCAGAAATGTTGATGGAAATCCTGAGGGTACAGAAAGAGGAAAAATGGACTGTACAACTTGAGATCTAGTATTTCCTAAGAATCTCTTCACTACTAAAATAGTGATGACTTGCCAGGGCACTAAGCCAATGCACACCTCTTTCACCTATAAAGTCAAAGTATGAAAAAAATTATCTTGGAAGTTGTTGTAATCTCAACATTTTACCAATACATAAAGTTCAAAGATCAACCTTAAAAGAATAAATGGTATTTTCTTCTGAAAAAACATAAACTGTCTATTTGTAGTACAATTATATAGAGGAATATAACATATGAAGGTATCTATGATTTTATTTTTAAAATTGAATTCTTTATTGGTACATTTTATATACAGCTCACAATCACACACAACACTGGGGAATTTGTACCAGTATATGACAAAAGTTAATTCAAATTTTTACCCACATTCCTACCTACCCACAACCCCTCACCCCTTATATTCATGCACTTTCATTTTATTTCAGAATCATATTTATTCTTTCCCCTCATTACATTCCCACACAAAATTCCCTTTGGATATGTAATTTTAAATATGGTGTTATGCTTACAAGTCCATGGGTCTATAAGCCCACAACCTCTGGGTAACAGAAACACAAAAACCATTAGTTCCTAGAATCAGAACATTCTAATAGCAAGGTCTGGCATATATTATGCTTGAAAATAATTTCCAAAAGTAAATTAAAACTTCAAGATGACAGTTCACACAGCAGAACTCAAAACAAATAGAGAAAAGTTTTTGCTTAAGGAAAGCAAAGGAGATGTATCTACATTTTAGCTTTTTCTTTTTATGCCTCTTACCTACATACATACCTACATACACACACACACACACACATACACACCACAACACGACCAATATTTTTCCATGAACACATATCAGTCAAAAAGATTTAAAAATATGAAAAACATTTTTGCATATACAGTGCCCCCCAGCAGGTAACAAAAAGGAAATTTGTAATGACAACATATCCTGCTATATCTTTACAGAGCTAACTCTTCCACCATCAATGCAACTAGGTAATTAATGTCTCCTTTTAACAGGAGTATAGCTGTAAGGTTACTAATGTCATTTCTATGATATAACATTTTGTAAAATGTGAGTTTAGGATTCTAAGTTACCCTAGGAGCCTATATATGTAAAAAACAAACAAACAAACACTTTTTTATTTTTTTTTTTAGAGACTGATCTTAGTTTAGGCCCAGATTAGGCTAAATAGTGAGCTCAAGGCCAACTTGATTTACAGAGCAAGATTCTGTCTTTAAAACATATTTATATAAAAATTTTGATGGTGGGCCAGAGATCTGGCTCAGTGGTGTCAGTACCTGCCTCGCAAGTGCAATGGTCCTGAGTTTGATCCCCCAGTAACCACATACAATGTTGGGCGTGGTGACTCATGCCCACCAGCAATCAATACCACATACCACAGTGCCAGGCGTGGTGGCTCATGCCTGTAATCCCAGCAATTGGGAGGCAGAGACAGGAGGATTGCTGAGTTCAAGGCTTGCCTAAGCTATGTAGTGAGCTCAAGGCCAGCCTGAACTACAAAGTGAGACCCTGACTCAAGAAAAAAAAAATTAAAAATAAAAATTTTGGTGGCTTGACTTATGAGAAAATTAAGGAAGCTGAAAATTAAATCGGTTAATTTATAATAGGTTAAAAACATTTAAATTCTGGGAAAATGGCCACCAAAATGTATAAATATCACCATTACTTAATAGAGTTATAAAAATATATATTTAATTATGGATACCAATTTTAGATAAATCAATCCACAAAAATGAGAGCAAAACAGTGTATCTTGGTAAGTAAGAAACAATATTGTCTTACTAATATTCAAAATGAAGAGTAGTAAAAGCTCAGTATATTGTAATTGTCAAATAAGAGTGCTATAAATTTTTAAAATTATTAATTCAACAGGATCATTTGCATACTTACTATATAGATGCTATATAAAGAAAACAAAGCAAATGTAGATGCTATCTAACAGGGCTTACGAATTCTCCTAGTTTATTTAGTTCATAAAGATCAAACAGCACTTCAAACCAGGGTTCTTTACTCATGTGTTACCCAGCATATATTTCCAGCTTTGTGTGATTTTTTTCTATGGTCTAAAAATCTGTCTGATTCAAAATTTCATATGTTTATAACTATCCCCTAAAATAATAGTGTTAAGAGAAAAGGACTTTTAGATATCAGAGTCCAATTAAAGGGGATCTGTGTTCTTGTACACATGCCTTGAGGGAACACCTCAATCGTGTGATGTTGAAATGAGAAAGGATCATCCATGAAGCAAAACATAAGCCTTCACTGGACATCTAATCCAATCTCATGACACCTTTATCTAGGACTTCCAAGGCCCAGAATGTCAGAAATAAATTTCTGTTACTTATAAATTATAAGCCACCTGTTCTAAGGTATTTTGATATAGTAGCCCAAGGGGACTAAGACAGCCCATTTATCTATATATCTACTATTAATTTCATTCTGCAATTAATAAAATGAAGGACTACAAAATTTACATAATAATCCAAAGTATGTACCAGTAAGGTTCAAATCCTATTCCATGTGTTAGACACTAGTGCATTGTGACTGATGAACAAACACTACAACTAGACAAATACTGATAAATACAAAAATGAAGTGCAAAAAAAGGCAATGTATTTAATATGCTCAAAATTAGAAAAGCAAAGGTAGCCAGATATGCTGGCTCACTCCTGTAATCCCAGCACTCAGGAGGCAGAGGCAGGAGGATTGCTGAGTTCGAAGCTTGCCTGGGCTACATAGTGAGCTCAGGGCCAGCCTGAACTACAAAGCGAGACTCTGTCTCAAAAAAAAAAAGAAAAAAGAAAAGGAAAGGTAATATTACTGAAAATTGCTAATGCAATCAGAATGAAGATGATATACTGAATAGTTTTATGTAAATAAATTGAATTATACATGAAATGGAAGAATTTGAAAATAATAAAATAATAAATTTGACAAAAAAATATTGGAATTGTCATTTATCAATTAAATGTCATTTGTTATAGGAAAATGAGTAGAATGTCTTCAACATTCAAAGAATCATAGATAAAATTAAAACAGGAAATTTTAAAAGACTTTGCAATAAATTAATATGGACAAATAATATTCCAAGATTTATAGCATACAATGAAAAGTAATAGGGAAGTTTATACCAATAATTTTTTCAGCAAAAAATAACAATTTCAAGATTCCATTCCCGGCCGCAGCAGAGGACTGAAGCCTGCCCACTGGCCCACTCCACTCCGGAGCCGTGCAGTGAGGAGTCAGATACGGACCCCAGGTGCCATCCCCGCCACAGAGGATTGGGGCCCCCCAGCTGGCCCCAACCCCACCCCAGAGCTGTGTTGTGAGGACCCAGGTCTGAGAGGAGCCAGAGCCATTTCCTGTGTCCCTCCACACTGCAGCCCGGCTGGGAGACCAGGCAAAATTAAAAAAAAAAAAAAAAAAAAAAAAAAAAAAAAAAAAAAAAAAAAAAAAAAAAAAAAAAAAAAAAACAGGGAATCTAGCTTCTATTTTGCCATCTACACCTAGATCCCTCTATTCACCTCTTGTCCCCACACCCTCTCCTATCTTCCTGTCAGAAGCAATACCCAGAAGTAAAAGACTCAGTCTGCCCTATTTCTTCTCCTGTACTATTATAAGAAGGTGTGCAGTCTCCAACGGTCTTACAGGATACAGTTGGTACTGTTGTATATACAGCCTTTTATCCTCTATTACCCGCTGGCATGTATGAGGTTCTAGAGTATAGGTGATCATCATAAAACTGCTAACCCTATTTCATTCTCCTCCTGTTCCCCCAATCTCCCTGATTCCCCAGTGACCTCTTACCCCCAAAGGGTGTGGGTGCATTTACGATCTACATGTTGTATACACATTGCTGATTAATTCTAAATTTTGGCATATGGACATGGAGGTAACTCATAAGCTCAAAGTCTCCAGAATAGAATTTAACAAAACTTTTCATTTTATTTACTGTGTTTAATACTGATATTGCCATTTATTGTATTGTGGTAACAAACATGATGTGATTGGTCGGCTCAAATACCTCCCATGGTGTATCAGAACTAAGAACTCTCAAGGGTCATTACAAATTCAAGGAGGACACCCCAGGAAGGTGCCACATCCAAAAAACCCCAGATAATAAAAAGAGACCTGCAACAAACATTGTCCGTCATCCGGCAAAGAACCAAACAAATAGCATTAATAACAACAAAAGAGTAGAAAAGAGAAAATACACAAAAAACAAGACACAAAGATCACCACCACAGGGAAAGTCAGAGAAAAGGGAAACAGCAAACTAAAACTCAAACGCCAGGACTCTTGGAGATGGTAACTAAAGCAGATCTAGTAAAATGGAAATCAGAACTCACCTCTGAGATCAAAACAGGGATACTATCCACAATGAAAGACATCACTAAAGAAGAGATCACCAAGATGATAGAATCCAAGATAGCAGAAGCTATGGAACCTTATAAAGAGCTTCAAGCAGAGCTCCAGGGAATGATGAAGGAGAATGAAAGCTTGCAGAGTAGGATGCAAGAAGCAGAGAACCGAATCTCAGATCTGGAGGGCAGCATAGCAACCAACGAGCAGGAAAGATATAATCTATGGAAAAGAGCAAGGGACCATGAGAAATCAATTCAACAGCTTCTAGATGACTCAAAGAAAAATAATATGAGACTGATTGGAGTCACTGCAGAAGCAGGAGACTGGGTAACAGACATAAAAAAAAGCTATTCTTAGAGATAACAACACAAAACTTCACAGGAAAAGAAATAGACATACAGATAAATGAGGCCTATAGGACTCCAAAACACTGTGACATAAAAATATTTACACCTAGACATATAATTATCAAGGTTCCAGATGTACAACAAAAGAATGAAATACTGAAAGCAGTGAGAGAAAGGAAGAAAATCACCTACAAAGAGAAGCCCATTAGGATCACAGCAGACTTTTCAACATAAACACTCAACACAAGGAAAGCACGGAGGAAAGGATTTCAAGGATTGCAGGAAAACAACCTCCAACCTAGACTGTTGTATCCTGCAAAACTATCTTTCAGAACAGATGGGGAAGTAAGATACTTGCACGACAAAGAGCACCTGAAAAACTTCACAAAAAAGGAACCTGCACTCCAAAATATTCTAAAGAACATCTTGGGGGCAAAAAAAAAAAAAAAAAAACAGAGAAAATTCCATACCCATGAGACCAGGACAGTTAATACTTTGGGGCAAATAAGAAACTAAATAGAAAAGGGGAAAAGCAAGGAAGAAAAGAACCAAGAGCACAGATACATGGCAGCTCTGAATATGTCCATATCAGTCATAACCATTAATGTCAATGGACTCAATGGGCCAATTAAAAGACAGACTAGCAGATTGGATCAAGAAGAAAGATCCTAGAATCTGCTGCATAGAAGAAACACACCTAATTCAGAAGGAAAGCCATAGAATGAAAATAAAAGGTTGGAAAACAATCCTCCATGCCAAAGGAAACTGCAAAAAAGCAGGAGTGGCTATCTTGTTTGCAGATAAAATAGATTTCATACCCAAACTGATTAAAAGAGATAAAGAAGGTAACCATATTCTCATGCAGGGATTATCCAAGAGAATGAAATAACAATCATAAATATTTAGCACCAAACTCTAATGCACCCAACTATATAAAACAAACATTATTGGACATGAAAAGCCAGTTAACCATGAATACAATAGTAGTAAGGAATTTTAATACTCCACTGTCACAAATTGACAGATCAACTAGACAAAGAATCAAGAAGGAAATACTTGAGCTAAATCAAACTTTTGAGCAAATGGACTTATTAGATGCCTACAGAATTTTTTCACCCTACAAAGTGAGAATATAGCTTCTTCTCAGCTGCTCTTGGACCAATCCCCAAAATAGATCACATTCTAGTCCACAGAACAAGCTTAAATAAATGCAGAGGAATCGAAGTTATCCCTTGCACACTATCAGACCATAGTGCCTTGAAACTGGAATGAATAGGAAAAGAAATTCCAAGATCCTCACAAACACATGGAAATTGAACAACACTGTTGACCAAACTATGGGCCAAAGAAGAAATTAAACAGGTTCTACAACTAAACAACAACCCCAGCACAACATACAGGAATTTATGGGACACAATGAAAGCAGTTCTAGGAGGGAAATTCATAGCAGTGAGTGCCTACACTCAGAAAATAGAGCAAAATGAAATAAACAATCGAATGATGAACCTCAGACAATTATAGAAAGAAGAGCAAAACAAACGAAAAGCACATACTACAGAGGAAATTATAAGGAAAAGAGCAGAAATTAATGCGGAGATAAAGAGAACAGGACAAAGAATCAATGAATCAAAGAGTTGGTTCTTTGAAAGGATAAATAAGATTGACAGACCCTTAGCCAACCTTATCAAACAAAGGAAGGAGAAGAATCAAATCCATGTTATAAGGAAGGAAAAGGGGGAAATAAGCACAGATCCATAAGAAGTCCAAAGGATAATAAACACATACTTTGAAAATCTATACTCGAAGAACATGGAAAATCTAGAAGAAATGGATAGATTCCTTAGACACATATGAACTTCCAAAGCTGAACGAAGAGGATATAAAAATGTTAACCCGATATCAATCTGGGAAATTGAAAATGTAATTTAAAAACCTACCAACAAAGAAAAGCCCTGGTCCTGATGGATTCACTGCTGAATTCTACAAAACTTTTAAAGAAGAGTTAATACCAGTACTTCTCAATCTCTTTAATGAAATCAAAAGGGAAGCAGTACTCCCCAAATCATTCTTTGAAGCAACCATCACCTTGGTTCCAAAGGCAGGGAAAGATCCCACCAAAAAAGAAAACTATAGGCTAATCTCTCTAATGAACATTGATGAAAAAGTCCTCAATAAAATACTGGCAAACAGAACACAGAGAGTTATCAAGAAAATCATACACCCTGATCAAGTCAGATTTATCCCAGGGATGCAAGGCTGGTTCAACAAATGGAAATCAATCAATGTAATACACTATATAAACAGTCTCAAGGACAAAAACCATATGATTATCTTAATAGATGCAGAAAAAACATTTGACAAAATCCAACACGCATTTATGATCAAAACCCTACAGAGAATTGGAATTGATGGACATTATCTCAATTTAATACAAGCTATTTATGAGAAACCAACAGCCAGCATCATACTCAATGGGCAAAAAATGAAACCTTTTACACTAAGGTCAGGAACAAGACAAGGATGCCCATTGTCACCACTCTTGTTCCATATAGTGCTGGAAACATTAGCCATAGCAATCAGGCAGGACAAAGATATAAAAGGAACAAAGATAGGAAAGGAAGAAGTTAAACTGTCATTATTTGCTGATGATATGATACTCTACCTAGAGGATCCTAAAAACTCAACCAAAAGACTGCTAGACTTCATTACCAAATTTGGTAGTGTTGCTGGATATAGGGTCAGTGCTCAAAAACCAACAGCCTTTGTCTACACAAAAAATAGACTCACTGAAAGAGAAATTGGGGAGGCAATCCCTTTCACAGTAGCACCCCAAAAAATGAAATATCTAAGAATCAACCTAACAAAGGAAGTGAAAGACCTCTACTCTGAAAACTATAGGACTCTGAAAACTGAGATAGAAAAGGAAAACAGAAAGTGAAAAGATATCCCTTCTTCCTGGGTCGGGAGAACCAACATAGTCAAAATGGCTATACTCCCACAACTACTATACAGATTCAATGCAATTCCAATTGAATTTCCAACAGTATACTTCACAGAGTTAGAGAAAATAATACAGAAATTCATCTGGAAACACAAGAAACCTAGAATAGCAAAAGCAATTCTAAGCAACCATGACATGGCAGGGGGTATTACAATCCCCAATTTAAAACTCTACTATTAAGCCACTGTGATTAAAAAAAAAATTCCATAGTACTGCCAAAGTAACAGCCCCAATGCCCAGTGGAATAGATTAGAAGATTCAGTAACACCCCCAGGTACACTAAGCCACCTTATCTTTGACAAAGAAGCCAAGCATCTTCAATGGAGGATAGACAGCCTCTTTAACAAATGGTGCTGAAGGGCCAGAGGGTTAGCTCAGTGGTTCTGGCGCCTGCCTCGCAAGCTCAAGCGCAAGGTCCTGAGTTCGATCCCTGGTAACCACATATAATGCTAGGCGTGGAGACATGCCCACCAACAATTAACACTACATACCACAATGCTGGACGTGGTGGCTCAAGCCTGTAATCCCAGCACTCGGGAGGCAGAGACAGGAGGATTGCTGAGTTCGTGGTGTCTTGCCTGGGTACCATAGTGAGCTCAGGGCCAGCCTGAACTACAACACAAGACCCTGTCTCAAAAAGCAAAAAATAAAAAAAATAAAAAAATTTAAAAAATGGTGCTGAAAAAAACTGGGTTTCAACCCGCCAAAAACTAAAGCTACACCTATCTCTTTCACCATGCACAAAACTAAACTCACAATGGAAATGAGACTTAAACATTAAAACAGAAACAATAAGCCTGCTGGAAAACAGATTAGGTAAAACTCTTGGAGACATGGCCATAGGCAGAGACATTATGAATAAAACCTCTATAACAGAAGAACTAGCAGAAAGAATCAACAAATGGGATCTCATCCTACTGATAAGCTTCTGTACAGCAAAAGAAGTCACTGACACTGCCAAAAGACAACCAACATTATGGGAAAAAATCTTTACTAGGTGTTTATCAGACAAAGGGCTATTATCTACAATATATAAAGAATTTAAACAGATCAGCCTTCCCAAGTTTAAAGACCCAATTCAAAATTGGGCATCTGAAATGAACAGACACTTCTCAGAGGCAGAACTCAAAGCAGCTAAGAAGTACATGAAGAAATGTTCCACATCACTGGTCATTCGAGAGATGCAAATGAAAACAGCACTGAGATTTGATCTCACTCCTCAAAGAATGGCCGCAATCACAAAATCAACCAACAATAAATGCTGGCGTGGCTGTGGGGAGAAAGGAACCCTTCTCCACTGTTGGTGAGAATGCTGACGTGTGCAACCATTGTGGAGATCTGTGTGGAGATTTCTCAGAAAACTAGGACTAGGGGTCCCATTTGACCCTGCTATCCCCCTGCTAGGAATATACCCAAAATAATTTTAAAAATCACCCTGGAAAGACAGATTTATACCTTTTTTCATAGCAGCTCAGTTTGTGATAGCTCAGTCTTGGAAATAACCCAAATGCCCTTCAACTGGAGAGTGGATAAAGAAGATGTGGATTTTTTAATAAAATGGAGTATTATTCTGCCATAAAGAATGACAAGATTGTTTCATTTATGTGCAAATGGATACACCTGGAGGACACGCTAATGAGTGAAATCAATAGAACACAGGCAAATACCGGATCTTCTTTTTTTTTTTTTTTTTTTTTGCGAGACACGGTCTCGCTTTGTAGTTCAGGCTGGCCCTGAGCTCACTATGGTGCCCAGGCAAGACACCGCGAACTCAGCAATCCTCCTGTCTCTGCCTCCCGAGTGCTGGGATTACAGGCGTGAGCCACCACACCCAGCATTATATATGGTAACCGGGGATCGAACTCAGGTCCTTGAGCTTGCGAGGCAGGCGCCAGAACCACTGAGCTAACCCTCCGGCCCGGGATCTTCTCTTTGATATGAGCACCTGTAGATGCAAATGAGCTCTAGAAAGTATGACAGTCTATGTAGAATGGGAAATTTCCAAAGGAAATTTGGTGTGGGGATGTAAGGAGGGGAAGGAATAAATATGATTCTTAAAGAAAATAAAAGAGCTTGTATATAGGGGGTGGGGAAGAGTGAGTGGGTAGGGATATGGGTAAAAATGAGAATTGACTGTGTCATATATTGGTACAAATTCCCCAATGTTATGTTTGATTGTGAGATGTATATAAATTGTGCCAATAAAGAACTCAATTTAAAAAATAACAATTTCAAATAACTGAAATTAGCACCTCAAAAATGTTAGAAAAGAATAAACCAAGCTAATAGTAGGTGTTTAGAAATCATAAATAATGGAAAGAAACTTTGCTTTCTGAAATGATAAAATTGAAAAACATTTAGCTGGAGTATGAAGAAAAGAATACTCAAATAAAATAAGAAATGCAAGATAAAATATCTTATTTCTGATGTAACAAAAATACAAAAGATCATGAATATACCCAGCAGGGAAATAGAAGGATCCAATGGGACCTCTAATCCTAGTTTTTTTTTAGGAGCCTTCATATAGATATTCACAGCGATTGCACCAGTTTATATTCCCTCCACAGTCCATGTTCATTTATTACTTATTTGTCGATGTCTTAATAGCAGCCGTTCTTTCTAGAGTAAGATGGAATCTCAGAGTTGTTCTCATCTGTATCTGTCAAATGATCTGTGATATTGATTTCACTTCTGCATATGTCCTTAAGATACAACCATTTAAGAATAAATGTCTTGGGCCGGATGGTTAGCTCAGTGGTTCCAGCGCCTGCCTCGCAAGCGCAAGGTCCTGAGTTCAATCCCCGGCAACCACATATAATGCTGGGCATGGAGACACGCCTACCAACAATCAACACTGCATACCACAATGCCGGGCATGGTGGCTCACGCCTGTAATCCCAGCACTCGGGAGGCAGAGACAGGAGGATTGCTGAGTTCGCGGCAGCTTGCCTGGTCACCATAGTGAGCTCAGGGCCAGCCTGAAGTACAAAGCGAGACCCTGTCTCAAAAGCAAAAAAAAAAAAAAAAAAGAATAAATGTCTCTAATTTATCATTTCTTATGGCTGAGAAATACTCCATTCTATATTAAAAAAAAAAACACATCTTCTTTATGTAGCCTCTTGAAAACCAGATAAAGAAAATGCGGTTGATTTCTTGATAACAGCCATTCTTTCTGGAGTGAGGTGGAATCTCAGTATTATTTTCATTTGCATCACTCGACTAACCAGTGATGTGAACATCTTTTCATGTTTGTTTGCTGCTTCTACTTGTTCATCTGAAAACTGTCT
>PVIC010036438.1:0-18581 GCA_004025085.1 Thryonomys swinderianus
CATTTGCTGAAAAGTTTGATTTAGCTCAAGTATTTCTTTATTGATTCTTTTTCCAGTTGATCTGTCAATTTGTGACAATGGAGTATTAAAATCCCCTACTACTTTTGTATTCATGGATAACTGGCTTTTCATGTCCAGTAATGTTTGTTTTATATAGTTGGGTGCATTAGAGTTTGGTGCATAAATATTTCTGTTTGTTATTTCTTTCTCTTGGATAGTTCCTTGTACTAGAATATAGTGACCTTCTTTATCTCTTTTAATCAGTTTCGGTTTGAAATCTATTTTGTCTGCAAACAAGATAGCCACTCCTTTTTTGCACTTTCCTGTGGCATGGAGGATTGTTTTCCAACCTTTTATTTTCAGTCTATGGGCTTCCTTCTGAATTAGGTGTGTTTCCTGTATGCAACAGATTGTAGGATCTTGCTTCTTGGTCCAATCTGCTAGTCTGTGTCTTTTAATTGGCCCATTGAGGCCATTGACATTAATGGTTATGACTGATATGGACATATTCAGAGCTGCCATGTTGCCCTGTTCTTGGTTCTTTTCTTCTTTGCTTTTCCCCTTTCCTATTTAGTTTCCTGTTTGTCCCAATGAGTTCACTCTCCTGGGTCTCTTGGGTATGGAATTTTCTGTGTATTTTTCCAGGATGTTCTTTAGGATGTTTTGGAGTGCAGGTTTCATGTTTGTGAAGTTTTTCAGGTGTTCTTTATCGTGGAAGTATCTTATTTCCCCGTCTATTCTGAAAGATAGTTTTGCAGGATACAACAGTCTAGGTTGGAGGTTGTTTTCCTGCAATGCTTGAAATACTTCCCTCCACGCTTTCCTTGCACTGTTTGTGTTAAAAAGTCTGCTGTGATCCTAATGGGCTTCCCTTTGTAGGTGATTTTCTTCCCTTCTCTCACTGCTTTCATTATTTCATTCTTTTGTTGTACATCTGGAACCTTGATAATTATGTGTCTAGGTGTAGCTATTTTTATGTCACGGTGTTTTGGAGTCTGATAGGTCTCATTTATCTGTATGTCTATATCTTTTCCTGTGAAGTTTTCTGTTGCTATCTCTGACAGTAGCTTTTTTATATCTTTTACACTGACTCCTGCTTCCTCAGTGACTCCAATCAGTCATATGTTATTTTTCTTTGAGTCATCTGGAAGCTGTTGAATTGATTTCTCACAGTCCCTTGTTCTTTTCCATAGATTATACCTTTCCTGCTCACTGGCTGCTATGCTGTCCTCTAGGTCTGAGATTCAGTTCTCTGCTTCATTCATCCTGCTGTGCATCTTTCATTCTCCTTCATCATTCCCTGGAGTTCTGCTTGAAGCTGTTTAAAAGGTTCCGTTGCTTCTGCTAACTTGGATTCTATCATCTCGCTGATCTCTTCTTTAATCATGTCGTTCACTGTGGACAGTATCTCTGTTTTGATCTCAGAGATGAGTTCTGATTTCCATTTTACTAGATCCGCTTTAGTTACCATCTCCAAGAGTCCTGGTGTTTGAGTTTCAGTTTGCCCTATTTCCCTTTTCTCTGAATCTCCCTGTGGTGGTGATCTTTGTGTCCAATTTTTTGTGTATTTTCTCATTTCTACTCTTTCGTTGTTATTCATGCTCTTCTTTGTCTGATGACAGGGCAATGTTTGTTGCCGGTCTCTTTCTATTATCTGGGGCCCTTGGGATGCAGCACTTTCCTGGGCCGTCCTCCTTGAATCTGTAATGACCCTTGAGAGTTCTCACTCCTGACACATCATGGTAGGTATTTGAGCAGAACATTCACATCATGTTTGTTACCATAATACAATAAATACCAATATCAGTATTAAACACAATAAATAAAATAAAAAGGTTTGTTAGAATCTGTTCTGGAGACTTTGAGCTTATGAGTTATCTCTAGGTCTGACTCCTCACTGTACAGCTCTGGGATACAGTGTACCGGTGAGCGGTCTTCAGTCTGCTGGAAATGGACTGCGCCCTGCAGCCGGGTCCGCGCGCAGCTCCCTTCAGTCCTCCAGAAACGCACAGCGGGGCCCGAAGCCGCTGGGTCCGCCCTCACACCTTTATTTGAGTGAGGTCAGTTTCATGAATGGTGTGGAAATTACTACCTCCTTGCTCTTTGCCTTTTAGCTCCAGGAGGCAAAAGTTTGTTCCAGTACATTACCTGTGCCTGCGGTAGTGAAAGTCACATTATGACGTCACGATCCCTTTGTAGAAACAAGACCTGGAGCATTGCTATTTGTGTTTGGACCGTTAGAACCTGAAGATAGAACTGCCAACGCCAACTTTTGAAGACGAAATGCCTGGAGTATAATTGCATGCCAAATGTCCCCTTTGGCCATGCAGCTCCTTTCACGGAAATGCCATAATCTGCACAATCAAGAGGTTTCCCTACCAAAGAAATAGCTGGAAAGTAGAACATGTTGCCATAAAAGACAGTTTTAGAAAAATAGTGAAAAACTACACCCAATGTGTGCCTCTTTTGGTCAGAGTTGCAACCGTTGTCCATGTCCTCTACAAGCTGGAGTATAAGGGCACTTAGGATAATGCTGCTGTCATTGTACAGACAAGCACTGGAGAATTGCAACCAATATTCTGTTGGGATGAAGCTGGAAAGAGATATGCAGAGTGCCTGTTTCAGAAAGATTCCAGCCTAGCAGTGCATTTAGCTGTCAGTACATCTCCGTTTTCCCTACTGTTCTATTCATGTCATGGCAAGTTTTTTGGATATTATATGATTTCTCCCTGAAACACACACCTGGCACTCACACGGTGTTTATGTGAACAGTTTCTCAAATTCTGTGATAATTTTCTCCCTACCTGCTTCTGCCCTTTCTTGACAGGAACAAGAGTTTGTTCATCTATGCTACTTGTGTCTCTGGTAGAGAAAGGCCCATTATGACCTCACGCTCACATCATAGACACAAGCACTGGGGCAACACTACTTGTATTTGGACGTTTAGAGCCTGAAGAGTGAGGTGTAAAATGCCTGTTTTAAATGTTCAAAGACAAGGATTACACCTAACTACAAGATGCTTCTCTTTTCTAGCAACCTCCATGCTAGACAAAGGGAGATTGTGGGATATTAGGGACTTCATCTCCCCAAGGAAGACCTGGAATTGAGACCGTGTGCTGTAAACTGATTTTCAGAAACTGAGTGGAACTGTACTCCCAGCTCAGTTTGTGCCTTATTTGGAAGAGTAGGAACAGTTTGTTTCTCCATGTTCCCTGTGCCTGGGGTGAAATGTGGGTTTTTATTCAAATACCACTCTCTTTCTATGGGCAAATGGTGGAGAAACACGTCATGTTCTCATGGATAGAATCTGCATCAAGAAAAGCACACTGCCTTCTTTGGATATCTCTTGACTAGGAGTGCCATTCCATGGCTGGATAGCTCCATTTGATCACAAGCTCCATTCAAATAAATGGGAGGTGGAGTGATACTCAGAGATTTCTCCCTCAAATAGTAAATCCTGGACCTCACACCTACTTTTAGTGAGTTCAGTTTCAGGAATGGAGTGGAAATGACTACCTCCCCACTCTTTGCCTTTTACTGCCCAGAGGCAAGTGTTTCTTCCTGTACTTCACCTGTGTGTGCAGTAGTGAAAGTCTCATTAGGACATCCCAATCCCTTTGTAGAAATGAGACCTGGGGCACTGCTATTTGTGTTTGGACAATTAGAGCATGAAGATAGAAGAGCCAAAGGCTGGGTTTCAAGAACAAATGCTTGGAGTATAAGTTCATGACAAATATCCCTCTTGGCTGTGCAGCTCCTTTCAAGAGAATGGGAGAATCTGCACAATCAAGAGGTTTCCCTACAAAAGAAGGAGCTGGAAATCAGAACATGTTGCTATAAATGACAGTTTTAGAAAATTAGTGATACTGTACACCCAATCTGTGCCTCTTTTGGCCAGAGTTGCAACCATTGTCCATGCTCCCTCTACAAGGGGGGAGTATAAGAGCACTGAGGAAAATAAGGCTGTCATTGTACAGAGAAGCACTATAGAATCACAACCAATATTCTGTTGGGATGAAGCTGGAAGGAGGTTTGCAGAGTGCCTGTTTCAGAAAGATTCTGGCCTAGCAGTGCCTTTTGCTGCCAGTACATCTCCATTTTCCCAGCTGCTCTATTCATGTGATTTTGAGTTTTTTTGCATATTGGTTGATTTCTCCCTGAAAATCAGAGCTGGTTCTCAGACGGTGTTTTTGTGAACAAAGTTTCTGAAATTGTGTGCAAATTTTCTACCTATCTGCTTTTGCCTTTACTTGGCAGGAACAAGAATTTGTTCATTTACGCTACTTGTGTCTGTGGTAGAGACAGGCCCATTATGACCTCATGCTCCCATCTGAGAGACAAGCACTGGGGCAACACTGCTTGTGTTTGGACAGTTAGAGCCTGAAAACCGAGGTGCAAAATGTCTGTTTTCAATGTGCAAAGGTGAGGATTACACCTAATTACATGATGCCTCTCTTTTCTATCAACCTCCAAGCAAGCGAATAGGAGAATCTGGGATATCAGGAGCTTCATCTCCCCACGCAAATGGTGGAATTTAGACCGTATTGCTTTAAACTGATTTTCAGAAACTGAGTGGTACTGTACTCCCGACTCACTCTGGGCCTTATTTGGAAGAGTAGGAACAGTTTTTTTTTTTTTTCTCCATGTTCCCTGTGCCTGAGGCAAACTGTGGCTTCTTATTCAAATACTGCTCTCTTTGTACATGGAAATAGTAGAGAAACAAACGTCATTTTCTCATGGTTAGAATCTGCATAAAGAAAAGCACACTGTCTGCTTCGGATATCTCTTGACTAGGAGTGACATTCCATGACTGGATATCTCCATTGGATCACAAGTTCCGTTCAAGTGAATGGGGTGTGGAGTGATATTCAGAGATTTCTCCATCAAATAGAAACACCTGGACCTCACACCTGCTTTTTGTGATGTCAGTTTCAAGAACGGAGTGGAAATTACTACCTCCCTGCTGTTTGTCTTTTACTGCCAGCAGGCAAGGTTTTGTTCCTGTACATTACATGTGTCTGCAGTAGTGAAAGTCCCATTATGACATAACAATCACATTGTAGAAAGGAGACCTGGTGCACTGCTGTTTGTGTTTGGACTGTTAGAGCCTGAAGATAGAAGTGCCAAAGGCCGGGTTTCAAGACCAAATACCTGGAGAGTAACTTCATGCCAAATGTCCCTCTTGTCCGGGCAGCTCCTTTCAGCGGAATGGGGGAATCTTCACAATCAGGAGGTTTCCCTACCAAAGAAGGAGATGGAAATCAGAACATCTTGGTATAAACAACAGTTTCATAAATATAGTGGTACTGTCCACACAATCTGTGCCTCTTTTTGCCAGAGTTGCAACCATTGCCCATGCTCCAACAGTTGGAGTATAAGTTCACTTAGGAAAATACGGCTGTCACTGTACAGACAAGCACTGGAGAATCACAACAAATATTCTGTTGGGATGAAGTCAGAAGGAGGTATGCACAGTTCCCCTTTCAGAAAGGTTCCAGCCTAGCAGTACCTTTGGCTGCCAGTACATCTCCGTTTTCCCAGCTGCTCCATTCATGTGATGGTGAGTTTTTTGGATATTAGTTGATTTCTCCCTGAAAAACAGAGCTGGCACTCAGACGGTGTTTTTGTGAACAATGTTCCTGAAACTGTGTGCTAATTTTCTACCTACCTGCTTCTGCCTTTACTTGGCAGGAATAAAGTTTGTTCATCTATGCTACTTGTGTCTGTGGTAGAGAAATGCCCATAATGACCTCACACACCCATCGTATAAACAAGCACTGGGGCAACACTACATGTGTTTGGATGGTTAGAGCCTGAAGACCGAGGTGTAAAAATGCCTGTTTTCAACGTGCAAAGGCGAGGATTACACCCAATTGCAAGATGCCCCTCTTTTCTAGCAACCTCCAAGCAAGTGAAAGGGAGAATCTGGGATATCAGGAGCTTCATCTCGCCAAGGAAAAGCTGGAAATCAGACAGTGATGCTATAAACTGATTTTCAGAAACTGAGTGAGACTGTACTCCAGGCTCAGCCTGTGTGTTATTTGGAAGAGTAGGAACAGTTTGTTTCTCCATGTTCCCTGTGCCTGAGGCAAACTGTGGCTTCTTCAAATACCACTCTCTTTGTATGGGCAAATGTTGGAGAAACGCACATCATGTTCTCATAAATAGAATCTGCATCAAGAAAAGCACACTGTCTTCTTCAGATATCTCTTGACTAGGAGTGCCATTCCATGGCTGGATAGCTCCATTTGACAGCAAGCTCCATTCAAGTGAAAGGGAGGTGGAGTGATACTCATTGATTTCTCCCTCAAATAGTAACGCCAGGGCTGGAGGGTTAGCTCAGTGGTTCTGGCGCCTGCCTTGCAAGTGCGAGGACTGGAGTAAGATCTCCGGTAACCACATATAATGCTGGGCGTGGAGACGTGCCCACGAACAATCAACACCAAATACCACAATGCTGGACGTGGTGGCCCAGGCCTGTAATCCCAGCACTCAGGGGGCAGAGACACGAGGATTGCTGAGTTCACCCCAGCTTGCCTGGGCACCATAGTGTGCTCAGGGCAAGGCTGAACTACAAAGCGAGACCCTGTCTAAAAAAAAATAAAAATAAATAAAAAAAATTAAAAAAAAAGTAACTCATGGACCTCACACCTGCTTTTAGTGAGGTAAGTTTCACGAACGGAGTGGAAATTACTATCTCCCTGCTCTTTGCCTTTTACTGCCAGGAGGCAAGTGTTTATTCCTGTACATGTCCTGTGTCTTTAGTATTGAAAGTCCCATTATGACATCACAATCACTTTGTAGAAATGAGACCTGGGGCACTGCTATTTGTGTTTGGACCCTTAGAGCCTGAACATAGAAGTAACAAAGGCCAGGTTTCAAGACCAAATGCCTGGAGTATAAGTTCATGACAAATGTCCCCTTTTACCCTGCTGCTCCTTTCAAAGGAATGGGAGAATCTGCACAATCAAGAGTTTTCCCTACAAAAGAAGGAGCTGGAAATCAGAACATGTTTCTAAAAATGACAGCTTCAGAAAAATAGTGATACTGTACACACAATCTGTGCCTCTTTTGCCCAGAGTTGCAACCGTTGCCCATGCTCCCTCTACCAGTGGGAGTATAAGGGCACTTAGGAAAATATGGCTGTCATTGTACAGACAAGCACTGGAGAATCGCAACCAATATTCTGTTGGGATGAAGCTGGAAGGAGGTATGCAGATTGCCTGTTTCAGAAAGATTCTGGCCTAGCAGTGCCTTTTGCTACCAGTACATCTCCATTTTCCCAGCTGCTCTATTCATGTGATGGCGAGTTTTTTGAATATCAGTTGATTATTCCCTGAAACACAGAGCAGGTAGTCAGATGGTATTTTTGTGAACAGTTTCTGAAATTGTGTGCTAATTTTCTACCTACCTGCTTTTGCATTTACTTGGCAGAAACAAGAGTTAGTTCATCTATGCTACTTGTGTCTATGGTAGAGAATTGCCCATTATGAAGTCGCACTCCCATCGTAGAAACAAGCACTGGGGCAACACTACATCTGTTTGGATGGTTGGAGCCTGAAGACTGAAGTGTAAAATGCCTATTTTCAATGTGCAAAAATGAGGATTACACCTAATTACAAGATGCCTCTCTTTTCTAGCAACCTCCAAGCAAGTGAAAGGGACAATCTGGGGTATCAGGAGCTTCATCTCCCCAAGCAAAAGCTGGAATTCAGATCGTGATGTTATGAACAGATTTTCAGAAACTGAGTTTAACTGTACTCCTGGCTCACTCTGTGCCTTATTTGGAAGAGTAGGAACAGATTGTTTTCCCATTTTTCCTGTGCCTGTGGTGAACGGTGGCTTCTTATTCAAATACCACACTCTTTGTATGGGCAAAGGGTAGAGAAATACACGTCATGTTCTCATTGTAAGAATCTGCATCAAGAAGAGCACACTGTCTTCTTTGGATATATCTTGACTAGGAGTTCCATTCCATGGCTGGATATATCCATTGGACCACAGGCTCCGTTGAAGTGAATGGGAGGTGGAGTGATATTCAGAGATTTCTCCCTCAAATAGAAACATCTGGACCTCACACCTGCTTTTTGTGATGTCAATTTCACCAACGGAGTGGAAATAACTACCTTCCTGCTCTTTGCCTTTTACTGCCAGGGGGCAAGAGTTTGTTCCTGTACATTACATGTATCTGCAGTAGTGAAAATCCAATTATGACATCACAATCCCTTTGTAGAAACGACACCTGGGGCACGTCTATTTGTGTTTGGACCATTAGAGCCTGAATATAGAAGTGACATAGTCCGGGTTTTAAAGCCCAAATGCCTGAAGTATAAGTTCATAACAAATGTCCCTCTTGGCCGTGCAGCTCCTTTCAAGGGAATGGGAGAATCTGCACAATCAAGAGGTTTCCCTACAAAAGAAGGAGATGGAAATCAGAGCATGTTCCTATAAACAACAGTTTCAGAAAAATAATGATACTGTACACCCAATCTGTGCTTCTTTTGGCCAGAGTTGCAACGGTTGTCCATGCTGCTATACCAGGGATAGTATGAGGGAACTTAGGAAAGTACAGCTGTCATTGTACAGACAAGCACTGGAGAATAACAACCAATATTCAGTTGAGATGAAGTCGCAAGGTGGTATGCACAGTGCCCGTTTCAGAAAGATTGCAGCCTAGCAGTGCCTTTTGATGCCAGTACATCTTTGTTTTTCCAGCTGCTCTACTCATGTAATGGCGAGTTTTTTAGATATTAGTCAAATTCTCCCTGAAACACAGAGCTGGTACTCAAAAGGTGTTTGTGTGAACAGTTTCTGAAATTGTGCGATAATTTTCTACCTACCTACCTGCTTCTGCCCTTATTTGGAAGGAGCAAGAGTTTGTTCATCTATGCTACTTATGTCTGTGGTAGAGAAAGACCCATTATGACCTCACACTCCCATCAGAGAAACAAGCACTGGGGCAATATTACTTTTGTTTGGACGGTTAGAGCCTGAAGACCGAGGTGTGAAATGACTGTTTTCAATGTGCAAAGGCGAGTATTACACATAATTACAAGATGCCTCTCTTTTCTAGAAACCTCCAAGCAAGCAAAAGGGAGAATCTGGGATATCAGGGTCTTCAACTCACCAAGCAAAAGCTGGAATTCAGACCGTGATGCTATAAAATGATTTTCAGAGACTGACTGGGACTGTACTTCCATCTCACTCTGTGCCTTATTTGCAAGAGTAGGAACAGATTGTTTTTCCATTTTCCCTGTGCCTGTGGCAAACTGTGGCTTCTTATTGAAATACCACTCTCTTTGTATGGGCAAACGGTAGAGAAACACATGTCATATTCTCATTTTAGAATCTGCATCAAGAAAAGCACACTGTCTGATTTCGGATATCTCTTGACTAGGAGTGCCATTCCATAGCTGGATGTCTCCATTTAACCACAAACTCCATTCAAGTGAATGGGAGGTGGAGTGATATTCAGCGATTTATTCCTCAAATAGAAACACCTGGACCTCACACCTGCTTTTTTGATGTCAGTTTCACGAATGGAGTGGAAATTACTACCTCCCTGTTCTTTGGCTTTTACTGCCAGGAGACAAGAGCTTGTTCCTGTATGTTACATGTGCATGCAGTAGTGAAGGTCTCATTATGACATCACAATCCTTTTGTACAAACAAGACCTGGGGCACTGCTATTTGTGTTTGGACTGTTAGAGCCTGAATATAGAAGTGCCAAAGGCCAGGTTTCAAGAACAAATGCCTAGAGTATAAGTTCAAGAAAAATATCTCTCTTGGCCGTGCAGCTCCTATCAAGGGAATGGGAGAATCTGCACAATCAAGAGGTTTCCCGACCAAAGAAGGAGCTGGAAATCAGAACATGTTGCTAAAAACAAGAGTTTCAGAAAAATACTGATACTGTACACACAATCTGTGCCTCTTTTAGCCAGAGTTGCAACCATTGTCCATGCTGCTCCACCAGGAGTAGTACAAGGGTATTTAGCAAAATGCAGCTGTCATTGTACAGATAAGCATTGCAGAATCACAAACAATATTCTGTTCAGATGAAGTGGGAAGGAGGTATGCAGAGTGCCTGTTTCAGAAAGATTCCGGCCTAGCAGTGCCTTTTTCTGCCAGTGCATCTCCGTTTTCCCAGCTGCTCTATTTATGTGATGGGAGTTTCTTGGATATTAGTTGATTTCTCCCTGAAAAACAGAGCTGGTACACAGACGGTATTTTTTTTAACAAAGTTTCTGAAATTTTGTGCTAATTTGCTACCTACCTGCTTCTGCCTTTACTTGCCAGGAGCAAGAGTATGTTCATCTACACTACTTGTGTCTGTCGTAGAGAAAGACCCATTCTGACCTCACACTGCCATCGTAGAAACAAGCACTGGGGCAGCAATACTTGTGTTTGGACGGTTAGAGCCTGAAGACGGAGGTGTAAAATGCCTGTTTACAACGTGCAAAAGCGAGGATTACACCTAATTCCAAGAAGCCTCTCTTCTCTAGCAACCTCCAAGCAAGCAAAAGGGAGAAGCTGGGATATCAGGCCCATCAACTCCATTAGCAAAAGCTGGAATTCTGACCGTGAGCTATAAACTGATTTTCAAAAACTGAGTTCGACTGTACTCCCAGCTCACTCTATGCCTTATGTGAAAGAATAGGAACAGCTTGTTTCTCCATGATCCCTGTGCCTGTGGCAAACTGTGGCTTCTTATTCAAATACTCCTCTCTTGGTCCAGGCAAACAGTGGAGAAACACACGTCATGTTCTCATGTTTAGAATCTGCATAAAGAAAAGCACACTGTCTTCATCGGATATCTCTTGAATAGGAGTGCCATTCCATGGTTGGAAATCTCAATCGGACCACAAGCTCCACTGAAGTGACCAGGAGGTAGAGTGATATTCAGAGATTTCTCCATCAAATAGAAACACCTAGACCTCACACCTGCTTTTTATGAAGTCAGTTTCACAAACAGAGTGGAAATTACTACCTCCCTGCTCTTTGCCTTTTACTGCCAGGAGGCAAGGGTTTGTTCATTACCTGTGTCTGCAGTAGTGAAAGTCCCATTATGACATCACAATCCCTTTGTAGAAAGGAGACTTGGGGTACTGCTATTTGTGTTTGGACCGTTAGAGCCTGAAGATAGAAGTGCCAAAGGACAGGTTTCAAGACCAAATGTCTGGAATATACCTTCATGCCAAATGTCCGTCTTGCTGTGCAACTCCTTTCAAGGGAGTGGAAGAATCTGCACAATCAGGAGGTTTCCCTACCAAAGAAGGAGGTGGAAATCAGAACATGTTCGTATGAACGACAGTTTCAGAAAAATAGTGATACTATACATACAATCTCTGCCTCTTTCAGCCAGAGTGGCAACCGTTATCCATGCTCCCTCTACCAGTTAGAGTATAAGTTCACTTAGTAAATACGGCTGTCGCTGTACAGACAAACACTGGAGAATAACAACAAATATTCTGTTGGGATGAATCCAGAACAAGGAATGCAGAGTGCCTGGTTCACAAAGATTCTGGCCTAGCAGTGCCTTTTGCTGCCAGTACATCTCCGTTTTCCCATCTTCTCTATTTATGTGATCGGAGTTTCTTGGATATTAGTTGATTTCTCCCTGAAACACAGAGCTGGTACTCAGGTGCTGTTTTTGTGAACAGTTTCTGAAATTGTGTGCTAATTATTTACCTACCTGCTTCTGCCTTTACTTGGCAGGAACAGGAGTTTTTCACACTCCCATCGTAGAAACAAGCCCTGGGGCAACACTACATATGTTTGGACAGTTAGAGCCTGGGGAGATGAAGTTCCTCATATCCCATATTCTCCCTTTCGCTTCTTTGGAGGTTGCTAGAAAAGAGAGGCATCTTGTAATGTGGTGTAATCCTCGCCTTTGCACATTGAAAACAGGCATTTTACACCTTGGTCTTCAGGCTCTAACCATCCAAACACAAGTAGTGTTGCCCCAGTACTTGTTTCTATGATGGGAGCATGAGGTCATAATGGGCCTTTCTCTACCACAGACACAGGTAGCATAGATGAGCAAACTCTTATTCCTGCCAAGTAAAGGCAGAAGCAGGTAGGTAGAAAATTAGCACACAATGTCAGAAACTGTTCACATAAACACCGTCTGAGTATCAGCTCTGTGTTTCAGGGAGAAATCAAATAATATCAAAAAAACTCGCCATCACATGAATGGAGGAGCTGGGAAAACCGAGATTTACTGACAGTAAAAGGCACTGCTAGGCCAGAATCTTTCTGAAACAGGCACTCTGCATACCTCCTTCTGGCTTCATCCCAACTGAAAATTAGTTGTGATTCACCAGTGCTTGTCCGTACAATGACAGCCGTATTTTCTTAAGTGCCCTTATACTCCCACTGGTAGAGGGAGCTTGGACAATTGTTGCAACGCTGACTAAAAGACGCACAGATTGGGTGTACAATATCACTATTTTTCTGAAACTGTCTTTTATACAAACATGCTCTGATTTCCAGCTCCTTCTTGTTAGGCGAAACTCTTGATTGTGCAGATTCTCCCATTCCTTGAAAGGAGCTACACGACCAAGTGGGTCATTTGGCATGAACTTATACTCCAGGCATTAGGTCTTGAATCCCGGGCTTTGGCACTTCTATCTTCAGGCTCTAATGGTCCAAACACAAATAGCAGTATCCCAGGTATAGTTTCCTGCAAAGGAATTGTGATGTCATAATGGGACTTTCACTACTGCAGACATAGGTAATGTACAGGAAGAAACTCTTGCATGCTAGCAGTAAAAGGCAAAGAAGAGGGAGTTAGTAATTTCCACTCCGTTTGTGAAACTGACCTCACAAAAAGTAGGTGTGAGGTCCAAGTGTTTCTATTTGAGGGAGAAATCTCTGAATATCACTCCCCCTCAAATTCAGTTGAATGAAACTTGTGGTCAAACAGAGATATCCAGCCATGGAATCGCACGCTAGTTAAGAGATATCTGAAGCACGCAGTGTGCTTTTCTTTATGCAGAATATAAACATGAGAACATGACGTGTGTTTTTCCACCGTTTACTGGTACAAAGAGAGTAGTATTTGAATAAGAAACCACAGTTCGTCTCAGGCACAGGGAACATGGAGAAACAACTTTCTACTCTTCCAAATAAGGCACAGGGTGAGCAGGGTGTACCATCCAACTCAGTTTCTGAAAATCAGTTTATAGCAACACGGTCTGAATTCTAGCCCTTGCTTGGGAAGTTGAAGCTCCTGATATCCCAGATTTTCACTTTTGCTTCCTTGGATGTTGCTAGAAAATAGAGGCATCTTGTAATTAGGTGTAATCCTCAACTTTGAACGTTGAAAGCAGGCATTTTACACCTCGGTCTTCAGGCTCTAATGGTCCAAACACAAGTAGTGTTGCCCCCGTGCTTATTTCTACGATGGGAGCATGAGGTCATATGGGGCCTTTCTCTACCACAGACACATGTAGCATAGATGAACAAACCCTTGTTCCTGCCAAGTAAAGGCAGAAGCAGTTAGGTAGAAAATTAGCACACAATTTTGAAACTGTTCACAAAAACACCATCTGAGGATCAGCTCTGTGTTTCAGGAAGAAACCAACTAATATCCAAAATACTCGATATCACATGAGTAGAGCAGCTGGCAAAACGGAGATATACTGGCAGCAAAAGGCACTGCTAGGCTGGAATCTTTCTGAAACAGGCACTCTGCATACCTCCTTCTGGCATCATCGCAACACAATATTTGTTCTGATTCTCCAGTGCTTCTCTGTAAAATTACAGCCATATTTTCCTAAGTGTCCTCGTACTCCCACTGGTAGAGGGAGCATGGAAACGGCTGCAACTCTGGCCAAAAGAGCCACAGATTAGGTGTAAATTTTCACTATATTTCTGAAACTCTCGTTTATAGCAACATGTTCTGATTTCCAGCTCCTTCTTTGGTAGGGAAACCTCTTGATTGTGCAGAATCTCCCATTCCCTTGAAAGAAGCTGCACGGCCAAGAGGGACATATGGCATTAAGTTATACTCCTGGCATTTGGTCTTGAAACCCGGCCATTGGTATTTCTATCTATCTTCAAGCTCTAACTGTCAAAATACAAATAGCAGTGCCCCTGGTCTCGTTTCTACAAAGGGATTGTGATGTCATAATGGGACTTTCACTACTGCAGAAATAGGTAATGTATGGGAACAAACACTTGCCTCCTGGCAGTAAAAGGCCAAGAGCAGGGAGGTAGTAATTTCCAATCCATTCATGAAACTGACATCACTAAAAGCAGGTTTGAGGTTCAAGTGTTTCTATTTGAGGAAGAAATCTCTGAATATCCATCCACCTCCCATTCACTAGAATGGAGCTTGTGGTCCAATGGAGATATCCAGCCATGGAATGGCATTCCTAGTCAAGAGATATCCGAAGCAGACAGTGTGCTTTCCTTCATGCAGATTCTAACCAAGAGATCATGATTTGTGTTTATCCATCATTTGCCTGAACAAAGGGAGTGATATTTGAGTAACAACCCACAGTTCATCACAAGCACAGGGAACATTGAGAAACAATCTGTTTCTCCTCTTCCAAATAAAGCACAGAGTGAGCCTGGAGTAGAGTCCCACTCAGTTTCTGAAAATCAATTTATAGCAACACTGTCTGATTTCCATCTTTTGCTCGGGGAAATAAAGCTCCTAATATCACATATTCTCGCTTTAGCTTGCTTGGAGGTTGCTAGAAATGAGAGGCATCTTGTAATTAGTTGTACTCCCCACGTTTGCATGTTGAAAACAGGCATTTTATACCTCAGACTTCAGCCTCTAACCATCCAAACACAATTAGTGTTGCCCCAGGGCTTGTTTCATCAATGGGAGTATGACGTCATCATGGGGCCTTTCTCTACCACAGACACAAGTAGCATAGATGAACAAACTCTAGCTCCTCCAAGTAAAGGCAGAAGCAAGTATGTACAAAATCAGCACACAATTTCAGAAAATGTTCAGAAAAACACCGCCTGAGTACCAGCTCTGTGTTTCAGGGAGAAATCGATTAATATCCAAAAAACTCGCCATCACATGAATAAAACAGCTGGGAAAACGGAGATGTACTGACAGCAAAAGTCACTGCTAGGCCAGAATCTATCTGAAACAGGCACTGTGCATACCTCGTTCCGGGTTCATCCCAACAGAATATTGGTTGTGATTCTCCAGTGCTTATCTGTACAATGGTAGCTGTATTTCCTAAGTGCCCTTATACTCCCACTGGTAGAAGGAGCATGGAAAACGGTTGCAACTCTGGCCAAAAGAGGCACCGATTGGGTATACAGTATCACTAATTTTCTGAAACAGTCTTTTATAGCAACAGGTTCTGATTTCTAGCTCCTTCTTTAGTAGGGAATCCTCTTGACTGTGCAGATTCTCCCATTGCCATGCAATGAGCTGCATGGTAAAGAGGGACATTTGGCATGAACTTATACTCCAGGCATTTGGTCCTGAAACCGGATCTTTGGCACTTCTATCTTCAGGGTCTAATGGTCCAAACACAAATAGCAGTGCCCCAGGTCTCATTTCTATAAAGGGATTGTGATGTCACAATGGGACTTTTACTACTGCAGACACAGGTAATGTACAGGAACAAACTCTTGTCTCCTGTCAGTAAAAAGCAAACAGCAGGGAGGTGGTAATTTCCACTCTGATCCTGAAACTGACATCAAAAAAAAGCAGGTGTCAGGTCCAGGTGTTTGTATTTGAGGGAAAAATCTCTGAATATCACTCCACCTCCCATTCACTTGAATGGACCTTGTGGTCCAATGGAGATATCCAGCCATGGAATAGCACTCCTAGTTAAGAGATAAACGAAGCAGGCAGTGTGTTTTTTCCTTATGCAGATTCTAACCAGGAGAACATGAAGTATGTTTCTCTACCATTTGCCTGTACAAAGAGAGCGGTGTTTGAATAAGAAGCCACAGTTGGCCATAGGCACAGGGAACGTGAAAAAATAATCTGTTCCTACTCTTCCAAATAAGGCACAGAGTGAGCCAGGAGTACAGTCCCACTAAGTTTCTGAAAATCAGTTGATAGCGAGCAGACTGAGGGAACGAGCAGCAGGCAGACCGGACCCAGCAGCTCCGGGCCCACCGTGCCGTGCTTCCAGCAGACTGAGGGAATGAGCAGCAGGCGGACCGGACCCAGCAGCTCCGGGCCCGCCGTGCCGTGCATCCAGCGGACTGAGGGAACGAGCAGCAGGCGGACCGGACCCAGCAGCTCCGGGCCTGCCGTGCCATGCTTCCAGCGGATGGAGGAACATGCAGCGGGTGGACCGGAACCAGCAGCTCCGGGCCCGCCATGCCGTGTTTCCAGCGGACTGGGGAACGAGAGGCTGACTGACTGGAACCAGCAGCTCCGGGCCCGCCGTGCCGTGTTTTGAGCGGACTGGGGGACCAGCCGCGGGCGGAACGGACCCAGCGGATGCAGCCCCACTGTGCCTTGCTTCCGGTGGACTGAGGGAGCAGCACGCACACCCGGCTGCAGGGTGCAGTAAATTTCCAGGGGACTGAAGGCCGCTCAGCAGCCCACTGTATCCCAGAGCTGTGCAGTGAGGAGTCAGACATAGAGGTAACTCATAAGCTCAAAGTATCCAGTATAAAATCTAACAAACCTTTTTTGTCTTATTTACTGTGTTTAATACTGATATTGGCATTTATTGTATTATGGTAACAAACATGATGTGATTGTTCTGCTCAAATACCTACCATGATGTGTCAGGAGTGAGAACTCTCAAGGGTTATTACAGATTCAAGGAGGACCCCCCAGGAAAGTGCTGTTTCCAAAGGGCCCCAGATAATAGAAAGAGACCTGCAACAAACATTGTCCGGTCATCAGTCAAAGAAGAGCATTAAAAACAAAGAAAAAGTAGAAATGGGAAAATACACAAAAAACGAGACGCAAAGATCACCACCACAGGGAAATTCAGAGGAAAGGGAAATAGGGAAAACAGAAACTCAAACACCAGGACTCTTGGAGATGGTAACTAAAGCAGATCTAGTAAAATGGAAAGCAGAACTCATCTCTGAGATCAAAACAGAGATACTGTCCTCAGTGAAAGACTTCATTAAAGAAGAGATCAGTGAGATGATTGAATCCAAGTTAGCAGAAACAATGGAACCGTTTAAACAGCTTCAAGCAGAACTCCAGGGAATGATGAAGGAGAATGATAGCTTCCACAGCAGGATGAATGAAGCAGAGAACCGAATCTCAGGCCTAGAGGACAGCATAGCAGCCAGCGAGCAGGAAAGGTATAATCTATGGAAAAGAGCAAGGGATCATGAGAAATCAATTCAACACCTTCTAGATGACTCAAAGATAAATAACATAAGACTGATTGGAGTCAATGAGGAAGCAGGAGTCAGTGTAAAAGATATAAAAAAGCTACTGTCAGAGATAGAAACAGAAAGCTTCACAGGAAAAGACATAGACATACAGATAAATGAGGCCTATCAGACTCCAAAATGCCGTGACATAAAAATATCTATAGCTAGACACATAATTATCAAGGTTCCAGATGTACAACAAAAGAATGAAATACTGAAAGCAGTGAGAGAAAGGAAGAAAATCACCTATAAAGGGAAGCCCATTAGGATCACAGCAGACTTTTCAACACAAACACTCAGTGCAAGGAGAGCATGGAGAGAAGTATTTCAAGCATTGCAGGAAAACAACCTCCAAAGTAGACTGTTGTATCCTGCAAAACTATCTTTCAGAATAGACAGGGAAATAAGATACTTCCACGATAAAGAACACCTGAAAAACTTCACAAGCACGAAACCTGCACTCCAAAACATCCTAAAAAACATCTTGAAAAAAAACACAGAAAATTCCATAGCCACGAGACCCAGGAGAGTGAATTCATTGGGGCAAACAAGAAACTAAATAGAAAAGGGGAAAAGCAAAGAAGAAAAGAACGAAGAACAGGGAAACATGGCAGCTCTGAATATGTCCATATCAGTCATAACCATTAATGTCAGTGGCCTCAATGGGCCAATTAAAAGACACAGACTAGCAGATTGGATCAAGAAGCAAGATCCTACAATCTGCTGCATACGGGAAACACACCTAATTCAGAAGGAAACCCATAGACTGAAAATAAAAGGTTGGAAAACAATCCTCCATGCCACAGGAAACTGCAAAAAAAGCAGGAGTGGCTATCTTGTTTTCAGATAAAATAGATTTTAAACCCAAACTGATTAAAAGATAAAGAACGTCACTATATTCTCGTACAAGGAACTATCCAGGAGAAAGAAATAACACTCATATATATTTATGCACCGAACTCTAACGTACCCAAATAAATAAAACAAACATTACTGGATATGAAAAGCCAGCTATCCATGAATACAATAGTTGTAGGGGATTTTAAAACTCCATTGTCACAAATTGACAGGTCAACTGGACAAAGAATCAATAAGGAAATACTTGAGCTAAATCAAACTTTGGAGCAAATAGACTTATTAGATGCCTACAGAATTTTTCACCCTTCAAAGCGAGAATATACCTTCTTCTCAGCTGCTCATGGATCATTCTCCAAAATAGATCACATTCTAGTCCATAGAACAAGC
>PVIC010036439.1:0-18614 GCA_004025085.1 Thryonomys swinderianus
CCAGCACTCAGGAGGCAGAGGCAGGAGGACTGCTGAGTTTGAGGGCTTGCATGGGCTACATAGTGAGGTCAGGGCCAATCTGAACTACAAAGTGAGACCCTGTGTCAAAAGAAGAAAAAGGAAAACAAAAAAAGAAAATGTGGTATCTATATGTAGTGGCATGCTACTAAGTTATATAGAAGTATAAATTTGAGAAATGTATGGGAAAATGGATGCCCCTGGAAAGTATAGTGTTGAGTAAAATAAACCGGACAGAAAACTTGGATACCTTATGGCATCTCTCATCTGAATGAGGAATAGTACAAAGTAAGAGAAAAATAAAGGAAGGATAAAAGGAAAGACTGGATCTCTTGCAGGTGGGAGGGGGTCTAGAGGACCAAGGACAAGGGGTGAAGGATAGGGGATGGGGAAATAGGTAGAGTAAAGCTCTGCCATGTAAAAAGTCCTAAAGACCTTAACGAATGTGGACATTATATGCCATAAAGATGAACTAAAGCTAGTAATATCAACCAGAATGAAAAGGAGGAGGGAGGAACTAGAGGAGGGAGGGAAGGGGATAAAAAGAAACAAGCTGTATTCATACATGTACCAACTCCCCAAGGTGATTGGAAAATGCGTATATTGCAATTGTTTACTAATAAGCAGTTTATACACACCCAAAGATGTGTGTGTGTCTATATATATATATATATATATATATATATATATGTATGTATATATAAAATTTCATAATATTCAAAAAGGAAATTGTTATTTGAATAAAAATCTCACTAAAGAAAACATACAGGTAGGTAATGAGCACAAGAAAAGATACTCAAAATTATTAACCAGGGAATTGCAAATTTCACCCATATGATACTACTTTATCTATAATAGTGGGTAGCATTTTAAAAAACTAACAATATCTAGTGTTGGTGAGAATATGGAGCACCTGGAGCCTATGGACTTGTTGGGAGCTTAAAGTGATACATGCACTTTGGAATAATGTTTCTTATTCATATCATCTTTGGTAGCTTTCTATTATTTCTCAATGAATTATAAGTTACCTTCTTTGATTTTTTTATCCAATTTATAGCTCTTTAGGGAGATTGATAGGTTTTCTCAAATCATGAGAATTGCTTTCTTTGAGTAGGATGATATTTGGCTAAATCAAGGGATTATTTTTTGTTCTGTCTAACTCCAAGAAGGTGATGTCTGTTTCAACAAGACAGTTACTATGAAGACAGTTATTATGAGGAGAGTCGTGGATGATGTTGATTTTGGGAAATCATTGAGTAAGCATTTCTAGAGCTTTGCATATCTTTGTGGAGCTCCATCTAGTATAGTATCCCTTCTATCTCAAGATTTTAAGTAAAGGTCTTTTGGTGACAGTCTTTCAACTTTTATATGTCTATAGGTCTTATTTTTAACTTCATTTTTGAAAGGCTTTTCTTTTTTTTGGTGGGGATAGAATTTGTTTTCTCTTTTAATACTTTAAAGCTATTGCTCTTTCACCTTCTTGTTTATATCATTTCTACCAGGAACTCTGTTCCTTCGCTTTTCAGTGGTTCCTTACATGTCAGAAGTCTACATTTCCTGTGGCTGCTGTGAAGATTTTTCTCTTTACCACTGATTTTAATGATTTGATTATAATATGCCCTCATTGTTTTTTTCCTGTTTCTTTGCTTCATCAACATCTTGGATCTGTGGGCTTAAAGTTTTTGTATGCCCAGGTTTCAGAGAACTAACAAGGTGACCTGAGAATTTGGGATATTGAGGCATACATGATTTCTGAGAGTTGTGACGGTAGCAGGCAAGAGTGCCCACTAATGTATTCACGTCTAATTGAGTCAGCAGGAAAGTGAGTGGATACAATACAGCCACAGCTTCACTCTTTTCCAAAGCCATCAGTGCTTGCTGCCAGGCTGTGGTAAGGAAAACAAGGGCCTTCATTTTAATTTTGGTTCATCTGAGCAATTGACCAGTGGGGATTTCCCATCTGTGGTCGTCTTGCTTAGTGATCACTAGGGTTGAGCTCACGGAGGTGGGAAGAACTCATCCATACCCAGGGATAACTACCTATTTACCCATTATGGAAAATGAGGCATACACTATTTATAACAATGGAGGAAGACGGCACACCTGGGTATTGCCTTGACCTTATGCCTTCACTCTGTCCTGGCCTGAGGACTTCAGTTTGCTCTTAGCCACTGGCCTCCTAAAGCCACAGAACTTCCTGGCTTGGATTTCTCCTCATTCATAAATCCTATATAAAAATTAGCCCAGAGAGTCACCAGTAGCACTTACTCAATTTTTCCAAGATGTATGTGTCTGTAAGAGAAAGGGACTGACATTTATGATAGGGATCTCAAAGTATTTGGGACCTTCTCTACCTGTTTAGCTTTCTTCCCTAGTTCAGGAATTATTCATGAATCTTTCTCATATTTATATCATGAAATATCTTTTTTCCTTCTCTACTTGGAATTTAACTCCCCAAATGGTTTATATCCTCTAGGTAGGACTTAGAAATATCACCCTGTATCTTCTCTTCTGGCTCAGTTATAATTGCAGTAGTTGCCTGATTCAAATGCTTCCCTGGTCCTAATTGAGAGCTCATTTGTGGATTCAGGCCAAATTCCTAATCAAGGAGGACTGTGATGAATAGGCTTTGATCAGCAAAGACTCAGCACATGAGGGACAGGACGGGAAATCTTCCTCTTAGTGAAGGAGGTGGGGACATACTGGAGATCACTTTGTCACTCTCTCTAGTACAAGAATATTGAACATTGACCTTAGGGTTGAATTATGAAGTCTTAAAATATTTTTTAATACCATCCAGGAACACAGAGCGCTTATGGTAAAAATTACTGAAAATGTAAATCTTTGTTGTTTTCTTTTCCCACTGATGTAGTTGATGGGTGGACGCACATTCACATTCCAATTTAGTACAATTTCCTCTACAGTAAATCACTGTAAGAAGGGTATTTCCAGTGTTCTGCTAACAGCAAGTGAATGTCTCTCACTTAATATAGGGAAATATAAACAGAGCCAGCATCCCTGTTTCTTCAGGCTTTAAAATCATTAATAAAGATGTCTTTACTTTTCAAGGGAAGGGTGAAAAGCAGTCACATTTTTATTATTCTATCGAATAAGTGAATTTACCCAGCACATAAATTAGCAAATACATTTTTCTCCCTGTAGCACATGTTGACATTTTCCAGCAGATGGCTTGGCAGAAGGGGAAACTCAAAAGGTGATTAGTGGCAAAGGATGAGCATGTCTGGTCACTGTCTTTTGCCACTCGGAGACACTGGCCAGCTCTTCCCCAACCCAGCCAGAGTGCCTATCGGGAGGGGGTGCTTTTTCACTGTAGAAGCTTTTGTGAAGAAGGAAAGGGGAATAGGGGAGAAACAAAATCTGCCTGGCCCCTTAAAATGTTTGGGCTCATGTATGTAGCGAGTGGGAGGTTATAGGGTGGGTAGAGGAAAGAGAAAAAATGAGAATTAAGTCGTGTCATACACTGGTATGAATTCTCAATGTTGAGTGTGGTCATGATGTGTATATAAAATGTACCTATATCACAATCAAAAAGAGCCCTTGTAAAATACATTTAGACATTAGAATATTGTATTACAGCTCGGGAAGGAATTGTGCTGCTGCGCAGCAGGGTCCTGGCTTTGCCTGCAGCCTGGTGCCTTCACAGAAGGGATGAAGCCAGGACAGGCCAGGAGGTGGCTGAACTGCCCCTACTACACAAAGCAGAAGAACATATTTCCTGAAAAGGAAATATGTTTGGTATGGTTCATTTCCTAGTCACCACTCAGAGAAAGCAGGTATTAAGAAAACATGGATGTTATTTCTAGAAACAGCTGAGAACCAACCTGGACCAGTGCTACTTTAGAATGTCTGCTATGCTGGGCTGTTGCCTTCATTTTTCTCTGTCTGCTCACCTGCTTCTTCCACTTTATTTGTCCCACATCCTAGTCGTAACAAGTAGGTCTCAGAATTTTTCTAGTTCCAGGGAATTACAGAATCTTCCTAGACCACTGCAATACATCCAGCCCAGGCAATGAATTAGCTATCCCTGGGTCATAAACACTGTAGCTCATGTCGCAAAGTTCAAACATGGCCACCAGAAATCAGGGTGAAGGGAGGTTAAGAAAAAAAAATTTTTTCTTGATCTTATTTTGTATTGAACAAAGCATTTGTGTGTGTGTGTGTGTGTGTGTGTGTGTGTGTGTGTTTCCCATTTGAAATAATTTTCTAGGCATAGATTGTCTACAGATGATCTTTTCTTGAACTAATAGTTAGGGAACAAGGCTGTTTGACTTACAAGTATTCAAATTTTGGTTGAAGAAATCAGAGGCATGATTTGGAGGCACCAGATGAGTGGAAATGGTGAGCTTTAAAAAAATAGTGGGTACAGAGCCAAGTGAAGTTTATCATCCCCACATGGGGTGAACCCTCACTTCTGATACACTAGCTGTTGGCGGGAACATCAGCGTGAGCCCTTTGGTATTTCAGAATAATCAGGTGTTTGGTGCTCAGTCTGTGTAGAGGCAGAGAGCACTAAATAGGGTCGTGAGGGCTGAGCATACAGCAGCTCCCTCCAAAGGTCACGGTTATGACCCACGAGTGGCTCAGGTCTTGGAGCCCCATGGTCTAAGCTTGGTTGGTGTTGGACCTGGGAGTAGCTGAGGCCCCAGGAAGGCAGGACAGGATGAGTTGCACTTGACTCATTAAGTGAATTACCTCCATCAACCCCATCTTCTGTCTACTCACCCTCAAATAGCGATTCAGTGACACTGTTCAGTGTGAAAGTCAGTTTTCAAAATGAGAGAAGTCAGAGATTACTGTGCCTGTGAAGGGTTTTACTTGTCACTAGTAAAGAGAATCTATGTTCACATGCATTTCTATGTGCCTTTTGGATTTATGTATGGAATATGGTGTAATCATGGAAAGACACACTCCAGGTAGACTCACAGCACTGCTTAATGAGAAGTTAAGGATGGTTCTTCATTCAACAGAAGTGAGTTGGTGTCCTCACTAAAACAGTGAATTAATAGTAGTATCTACCCCATAGAGGATCAACCCAGGTGATGATTGCACATGTTTTGGTGCCATACCCCAAAATATACTCTTAAGATTGTATAAAAGAGTTTTACTCAATGTGTTGTTTTTCAAAGTACCGATTTCCCTACTTACCACTAGATATGGGACAACTTTCTAGGTCAGAACGTCCAGGTTTAGTCAGAGGGGACCTTTGAACTCTGTTTTCCCAGTCTCCTGATGAAAGAAATGTAAGTCCTTTGCTCTCTTTGTGTGGCAGAGAACGTTCTTGCATACTTAGGTCACTGTACTCTCAGGTATAGTGTCTTGGCCACTTGTGGCTGCCAGTGGCAGGGCCTACTCTGTGCTTGGGTTGCAGCCCAGCAGGAGACCCCACTGACATTTCCCAGGTTTCTTCCAGAGAGGGGACCACACTCTGTGCTACTGTCCCTGTGTCTTGAGGGCCAACTGTCCTGTTGAGTCAATCACTGTGTTTCCTTCCAGTTTTCCTGGGAGTGATGTTTGCCAGACAGAAATGGAGTACTTCTCTCGTGTCTCTCCCTACGGTAGTGGGCATCTCAGCAGCTATTTTCTAACTCTGAATGGCACAGTTGTGATGTTGGGGGAACATCTATCTATACTTAGCCATCTTCCATGAGTTGGTATTTTCAGCCTCATCAGCTGCAAAATGGAAATCCAGCTAATTTTTCACTTTGGCCTGACTTCTCTATGTCTGCCAGATGTTTGGTTTGGTGCAAGGCATCCCAGCCCGTGGGAGTGAGAGGACAATATTAGGTCCACGCCAGACCTTTGACAGTGAAGTCTTGGGGCAGGATGGTCCTTCAGAGTGCAAAGCTGTGTTCTGGCAAGTGGGAGACTGTGCTGGAGCTGTGGGGACTTTGTGGTCCTGGGATTATCTGGTGAGTGAGGTAATGTCTGGGTCTCTGCCTTGTTGGGCTTATACCCTCCATGTTCCTGATGTGTGGTGATTCCCCTCAACTCTGTAGTTTGGGCAGATTGTTCATTATGGGGGTCATTGGAGTACAAGGTTGTGCATCACAGGGTCCCAGACTGTCTTGTTTGCTTCCTCCCTCTTCCTCCATGGTGGTGGTGGGAGGCACCATAATCTATTTTTTTTTCTTTTACATATATGAGTGAGGGTTGTAAAGGAACACATCTAACCTTACATTTAGGTCCAAATAGAATTTTTCTTTCTGCAGAGGGTTGAAGCTGTGAGTCGAAATGAAAATTGGGTATTGTGAGAAGTTGTCATTATTTGTTGCATTTGGTGGAACATGTTGGGCTTTGTGGTGCTCTTGTTTGCTTAACTGGAATCTTCTAATGCCTTGGTGAACTCAGCAGGGCCCAGTTGCTGTTCTGTTTCATAGATAATAAAGTGACGCTCCTAAGGGAGGTGATTCATGAGAAAACAAATAGCTGGGAAATGGCAGAGTAGAACAAAGCCCTAATTCTCTCAGATTTGAGTCTGGAACATATTCCAAAACATCATATTGGTTCCTTCAAGGGATTGTCTCTGAACATCAATTTAACTCTTGTGGCTTTGAAATCTGTGGGGTTCCTTGTCTTTCAACCCTTTCAACCCTTCACAGTCTATGCAAGGCCCCTAGTGGTCTGACCCTGGCTCCCTTTCCATATGCATTCTGGGCACCCCTCTCTCCCCACAGTCTCCTCTAGAGACTGAGGATGCTGCCTCCCCTTTTGCCCTGTGCACATGGTCTTCTGTAGCCATCCTCTTTATGTGAGTCAGCATGGCCCATCTTGCAGGCCCCAGCTCAGGGCTCCCTTTGTCTGGCAGCCTTGGCTTATCCCAGGCTCAGTCGAAAGGCTGTCATAGACTCACACAGCGTCGTGTCCCCTGTATTGTGCTGGCATGTGTCCGTGTGTCCCTGGGGCTGAGGGCGTCAGTAGCAGCTGTCTTTAGAAGGGCCCAGTACATACCCAGCCTATCAGCAGGTGCCAGGAGAAGACCTGGCTGAGATCCTGCTGTGAGTAGCACTGAGAAGCCTGGGGCTTTGTGCCTAGACTCTGGATTTTATCCAAAGCACGGTGCCAGCAAATATACTCTTTTCTGAGGTCCTGATCTTGTGCCCATCAGTACGGCTTGGTGTGCTTCTCCGGGTGGCCTTCCCTTTCTCCCCTGTGTGCTCCCTGCTTCCTGCTCCTGCTCTGCTGCCTGCCTCCTGACCTGGCCCTCCTTGGAGAAGACAGCCCTTACTGTAGGGCGCATCTCTGCCTGTGCCCCAGTGGTGGCTGAACTTCCTGGAACTCATGCTCAGAGGTTGAGTACCAAAAGCCCTTGCCCCCAGCATGTGCCTGCCCCCTAGCACTGGCCTGCTGTTCCGGACTTGCCCTAGGCAAACGGCAGCCATGCTGTGTGAGATGCAATCTCTGTTCAATGCTCATTGCCTCCATTAAAATTCAGAGATGTCTTTCTGGACCAGTTATCCAGTGGGTACAAAATGGAACTTGTTTGGAATAATGAAATTAATAACAGAAGGCGGCAGCGATGATCCGCGCAGCCTCTACCACGTTAGTACCCAGCCTCCTTTCCCCTCTTTCTGCAGCCAGCCTGCTGGGAACAGCTTTCAAAGGCCCTGTAGTCAGGATAAATCTACACGCCCATCAATTCCCGAAGGCTGGTTCTCCTAACATCTTGATCAGTTCTTTAAATTAATTATCACCAGGAACAAGTCAAATGATACCTGGAAAAGATCTTTTTAAACACTCACAAGCGCACTGGTGGAGTTTGCAGATAAGGGAAAATATATCAGCTGGAAGATGTAATAAACCAGCAGAGCACCTTGATTAAGTGCCTGTGAACACTGAATATCACAGGCCTGATAATAAGGGGCTACAGTGGAGGGCTTGAAAAGGCAGTAAAGTCTGTGTGCTAGGAGGACGTGGGCTTTGGTAGAAGTAAAGATTATAGAGAACACGGGAGCAGTTGGGGCTCAGACCCACTGCGTGGTGGCACCAGAGCAGCTCATGGGGCTCTGTTTCCGGGGGCCACTTTCTTGGTGTCTCTTTTCCCAGCCCAGTCCTTAGGCCTGACCTGAAGTACATGGCATACTTGGTAAAGGCTAATGTGAATTTCCACTCAGCCACAAGTTCCCCGAGTGCCAGACACCTGTCTCCCTCGGCATGTGGTACTGAGCCACATCCTTAAGAGATGTCCAGTGACCGAAGGGAGCATTTCCGGGTTGAAAAGAGGGGTAGGCTGAAGGTGCAGTGGGATCCTGGCATTGTCCCAGGCTCTCTCAGACTCAGCAGTTCTTCCTGAGGAGTCTAGAGGCCTGTGTCACGAGGTATGTGTTTGGGAACAAGACGGGCTGACTCGATGGAGTATAAATTGTATACGAGTGTCCTCCCACCCAATGAGGAAGGTGGAATTGTCTTGTATTTAGTTGAGGAAGCAGAGGCTCAGAGAGGATGAAAAGGTTGGTTAAGGCTCCCACAGCTCGTCAGAGGCTGAGCTGAGATGTCCCGGTGTGTCTTGGCAGTGCCCACATTCTCGCTTTGACTTCTTTCTTTGCAGCTCTCCAGGGGACTCAGATCTTGTTGGAGGCCAGTATCTTTGCCATAACATAAAATGTCACTGAAAATATTCGAAGTACAAGTGACCTGAAAAAGCTACCCAGGGTACAAAATAAGGCAAGTGGGGTCCATACAGGGTAAATGACTTATTTCTGTATTGGCCACAGCTAGGAGTTTAGGGCTTTTCATGGTTCCCCTGATTTTTACTGAAATATGACCAGAGGCAAGATTCTTACTATTCAGAAGAAGGAAAAGAGGTGATGTGTTTCAAGGCCAAAAGGACTTAGGGTACATTGCATTCCAGACATGGAGCTTACAAAGTGGTTGCAGTGCATGGGTGTGGCCTTGCTGTTTCTTCTTCAGCATCAGTGGGTCACGGGTCATGGGAGCCCATGCAACGGGAAGCTTACAGAGCTGTCCATGTGTGTCTGTCTTCATCCCAACCCATGCTGTTGTATTCAGTTTTCACACACCTCTCACTCACAGTGACGTCGGAGGAGACCTGTGGCTTCAGCCTGTCACTACTCGTGGGGAATGCTGGGGATGCAGCCCTGAGTCACACAGTTCGGGCCTTTGTCCTCATGGGCTTTTTGCCTGAGTAGCAAACTGGTACACAACAAGTCAGGGAACAAATAAATCATCCATTTCCAGATAATGGTAACTACTGTAAAGGACATAAATCATACCACAGTGACATCACTGCCAGCGAGATGAAATAGCCTCTACAGAGACTTGGGGTTGGTTCTGAGGTTGGCCTGTGGTAGCAGCTCCATGGGGACCCATGTGGCTGAAACCAGCAGGTCAGGAGAGAGGCACAGCTCTGTGTGGCCTTGTGGTCTAGCAGCAGGGCTTGGACATCATCGTGAGCCTGACGGGGGACCCCTGGGCCTGAGTGATGTGAGCCTGTAGAAGTTCCCAATATTCCCTGGCCCCCTGGCTCCATTGTCTCTGAGCTGGGAAGTGACAGTGACATGAGCCTTCATACAGAGTGAAGAGACTTTCGATCTGGTTTTGTGACTGGGAAAAATGAGACCCTTTCTATTAACCTGGGAGAGAGAAGTTGTCTGTGGGGTCTGGCCTGAATCACTGGTGTTTGTGGTTGGGGTCTGGCCCCAAGAAAGTGCTGTTGAATGCTAACATCATATTTTCCACCAGTACCTTGGGGAAGATAGTGGGATAGTCTGGATGTTGGCTGTTCTAGGTACCTGTCTAATGCTGCTGTTAATTCTCTGATCTGGCCATGACTACCCTGCTAGTAACTGCAAGAACTTCATTGTCCTGTGTCCATAACAGGTATAATTTTTACATAACACACTGTCCTGTGGGTTAAAACTCTCAGTGCTTCCCTTTCTCTGTCTCCCGTCTCTTCCCAGGTTTGTTCCCATTTGTGAAATGTAGCTTTATGTAAAAATATCACAGTGTTGTCACCTTTTCCTAGAGGAAAAAAAGATCAAATGCTCTAAAACTGTTCATTCTCTTCAGATGGCAGCTGGTTCAAAGTGACAGCAGTGGAGTTGAAATAAAGATCTTATATGTGTTTTTCCACACCATAAAATTATATCCTGTGCCAGTATATATTGCACTGGGATAATGAAGCCATTAATCCTCCCTGAGTTTGTTTCGACCACATTTTAGCAGTGTCCCCAAATACCGTTAATAGATGACGGTGGCTAAGGGTAGGAGATCAGTTCAGGACCCAGTTCTGCCATTTTCCAGGATTTTGGCCTCAGGAGAATTTCTTTCCTCTATAAGCATCAGTGTCCTCACAATAAAATTGATGTAACAGCAGAAGCTAATGAGAGTGACTTCCACACCTGGACTATTAAAGCACTTCATTTGTTTCCCCTTAAAAATCCCATATGACAAGTACTATTATTCTTCCCACTTTACAGATGTGAACACCAGCACAGTGCCCCAGGGCCACTCACCAGGAAAGTAGAAGAGCTGAGATCTGAAGACAGATCTGTGCTCTCAGCGTCTACCTAAACTTATTTATAGAACCTCTTTCTGAGGTCCCTGTGAGACTTACATAGAAAAATGTGTGCCTGCCATGTAGACAGTGACCTTCTCATCAGGTGTCTTTGGATGTTTGGAAGCCTTCTGAGTAGAAAGGCAGAAGCTCTGAATCCATGGGGGCCATCTGCTGTGGTGACGGCTGTCTGGCACCAGTGGTGGAGTCACTAAGCCCTTCGGTATTGGCAAGGTAAAGCTACATGACAGTGACAGAGGTGTCCTGCCTCTGCCTTAGGCCCCGCCCATTGCCTTCAAAGTCCACGGTGCATGTCTACTCCTTTTGGTTATTTACTCAGTGACATGCACCCCAGGGCTACCGTGAACATCTTCCTTTGGGTGGCTTTGGCATCCCTGGGTTCGGTACTGCCGTGGAGCATCAGGGGTGGACACTGCTTCCATGTCTTTAGGTGTGACTGTCCTGGAGTGACGCCACCTTTGTCAGCCTGTCCCCAGGGCTGCAGGTGTCTGTCTGTGGTTCGTCTGCTCCGTGGAAATTTGTCCCCTCAGGTGGAAGTGTGCGTCTCCTTGTTTCAACTTCTCATCGCTGTAGACTTCCTCTCGTCAGGTGGTGGCAAGAATGCACCCAGCCGCGTCCCTGGGACACAGCAGGTCACTGGCTGGCCACGCTTCTTCTGTTTTCTCTCCCTTCTCGGATGGCGGGGCCTTGGTCACTGTAGAAAGCCTGTGGATGGTTCGGCTTCCTAGCTTTGGGTCCCGGATTCTCTTGATCTGCAGTATGGCATTGGGCCCTTTAATCCTTTTCTGACTGCAAATGAGGGAAAATCCTCTTAAATTAGGACTTGAAATAGTTGGCCAGATTGTGGAGGAATTACTCAGCGTTCATGTCTCTCTTGCTCTCTGCTGTGTGGATTCTGCCAGCGGGCTTGTCCCTCTTGGCCATCTCAAGCTGAACCCCTTGGGTGACCTGGGAAGTTGATCCCTGAAGAGCCTGGCTTGGCCAGTGGGGATCAGGGCAGCCACATGGCTTGTTCACCAAAGAAGATTGGGCAGGAGAGCGGGTATTTCCAGTTGGGGCTGGGCCTGGGACTTCCCCCAGGGGGACGCTGGGGAGAACGGACCACCCTCCCTGTCTTCAGCCTCCCACCTTGGCCCTCGTCTGATGAGCTATGCCTTGGTGGACTCTGCCGCCAGTGATGAATAACTCACCCTTCAGCTGATTTGTGGGGCTAAGAGAAGCTCATTATGCAAGTTGTCAATAATTATGTGAATTGATGAGGGGATTTCCCTGTTCTTTCCCTTGGATGTCTGCAAAATCATTTCAAGTTGATGTCCCTTTCTTGACTTAAACGGTAATGAATTTAGACATGAGCCTTTTCCAGTGGAGCAGAACTTGTGGTGTAGCAGGCTTGTCTGAGGTATGGGTTCCGAGGAAGTTTTCCAGCACCGTGGTTGACCATAGCTTCCCTGTATCTTCCGTATAAGTCTATGATCTTACTTCCATCACTGTTGAGTATGAACTGTATCACATGGAAGGAACTGAGCCTGCTGGCTTCTCCTAGAAATGTTTGCTGCTTTGGCATCCAGACTCAAGTGAGCACTGAAGTGTTCCTGAAGATAAAACTCATGAGTGTTTCGTGGCTAGTGCTGATGGTGAGTAGCTCTTCCTATATCAGCAGGCCAGGTGTCCAGTGCCTAATAAGATTGTTGGTACAGGAGCAGCGAAGGTGGCAAGCCCACAGGTCTGGTCTGGCTTGGAGGTGTGTTTGGTTTGGCCTACACTTAAAAATCTGTCTTGCATCTATTGTTTGCATGAGAAATTGGAAAATACAAAAAGTCATATGCATGAATTTCCTTGTCTGTGCAGATGGTCCTCAGATCCAGGCCAATTAGTCTATAGACCCTATAGAAGCAAAGAGTTAGTTGCTGGCAGTGGCTGTGTCTTTGCCGCATACCCTTTCTGTTTGCACCGGGTCTCTTTTCTTTTGAAAGGTGTCCATCTGGCCTCGGGGGCACCCGAATTCGAGCTTCAGGACCAGGGTTCCAGGGAGAGGTGTGCCAGCGCCACGCCTCACCTGCCCTGTCAGACCCATTCTGTTAGCTGGGTTGGTACAGACCTTCCAGCAGGTCTGCTGCCTTCTCCCTGTGTCTTTAGGGCGCCCCCACCCCACTCAGACAGATTGGTTCTTTTAAACTGTGCTGGAGCATATGGCTCCTCTGCTCAGAGCCTCGCCCAGGCTGCCCATGTCTCTCCGAGGCAGAGCCAAAGCTCTCACAGGGTCTGCCAGGGCTGTCACCACTGGGGCTTTTATTACATCTCCAAGCCCATCTCCTTCTCACTCTCTCCTAGCTATGCCTGTCCCCTTTGTCCCTTTAACATGCCACACGTCAGGGACATGACCCTCTATGGCAGGCTCTGGGGCCACATGTGTACTGAAGTGAAAAGGCAACGGAGAGGAGAGGAGGCCGTGGGTGAGTGCGGTGACGCCAGCTCAGACCACACTGGGCCCTATGATCCGAGGCTCACCTTGGGCTTTGTCCTTATCATCCACGAGATGAGTCTGTCGCTTGGACAACCAGTGAGATCCTCCACAGCTCTGTGGTGCTGCCCGTCCATCTTTCTAACCAGGTCCTGATCCATGTGGGCCGAGTCTTGTGGTGAGGAGGAGGCCTGCCGGGAGGTTTGTGGTGCCTCTCATCTGTGCTCTCTGGTTCACGGCTGCTTTCTCACTCTAGATCGGTGGTATTGAAAAGGTACTTCTGCTGATTTTTCAGATTTCCAGCAAAAATTCCCTTTTGGGTTCAGCTAGTCCCCCCATTTGGTGAAATACAACATGATTCCGATTCCCTTGGCCACACTTGGATCTTCCTTTTGGGGCTGAGAACAGGCTCTGGGCACCGGCAGGGGCACTGTGGTGTCCTGTGTGGGGTGAATTCCACCTCCCTTTGTACTTACTAATAGAGAATTAATTATCGTCAAACAGGAAGTAATATGGGCCAACCAGTGTCTTAGCTGAGTGGCGTAAAACACACCTCATTCCTGCTCCAGATGGTTGTCAATAAAAAGTGACATTTAAAACTGCTGATTGGATTCAACTCTGTGAAATGCTTTCTTCCATAAATTCATTTTGCAAGTCTGTTTTGTTCGCCTGGCTATAAGTACATTAATCTCACATGAACTAGAATATCTACAATGGGTGTACGTTTTCTTAAAAGCTTTTCCAAGAGAGACCTAACAGCTTCTACTGAAACAAATGAAAACCCTTCTGACTCAGGGGAACTGAAATAAATGGACCTATTTTCTCCAGGACACGACAGCTTTGCACTTGTAACCTGTCTTCCCTGGCTTTTCAGCGCTGGCCTCAAGGTGAAATCTTCATGAACAGATGGGGTTTCTCATGGTTCCTTTGGAAGAAGATAGAAATGCCTCTGAGATAACACTAATAAATGTGCCATTTCAAAGTGCCCCTTTCTTCCCCAAGGTGCTCAAAGCTTGAGATTTCAGATGGAATAGGTTTTCTTGAGTGAAAACACCTTTAACTTTCTTTATGAAAAAGAGGTTCAGGGACTCACAGGGAGGTGAGGGAGAGGCTTATGGCAGTGTGCATATGTGCACAAACACAAGCAGACTTCTCTTGGTGCTGTGTGCCCTTTGGTAGGTTATATGACCTGTCTGATACTGCATTTCTGTACTTCAAGATGAAAATGTTCATAGCATCTGCTGGGTAGGGTTATTCTGGAGACTGAATAATGCAATGTATAGAAAGCTGGCATGCAACTCACAGGTTAATGTCAGCTTATCTTACCTGTCATTTCCCCCCACCTCCCTGGACCCTGCTCAGCCTCCTCTCTGCTGGAAGTTCTCTGCCTACAGCTGTGTGTCCCTGAGAAGGACCAGGTGACCACCTCTCCTGATGCTGAGTCTGCTGATGTCCCACCTCCTGGAACCTGCAGCCTGGCTCTCAGCCCTAGCTGTAATTTGGGTTGGTCCACAGATGCTGTGTATCCTCTGTGGGGAGACTGGCCCTTGCTTGGCCCTGTCTCTGGCTCCAGCAAAGGCAGCACTGGGCTGGGGCAGGGCTTCCGGTGAGTGTTCTGTGGGCAGGACCAAAAGTGCTGTGCAGGGTCCTCCCTGCACGTGCTTTTCTCCGATGTGTCCCTGCCCTGTTCTTCAGACCACCCATGCGAGGCTGTTTGCCTTCACAGCACCCGGCTCTTCGGCTTAAGAGCTCTGAGTATTCTGAGTGTCCTGTGTGTTGTGGGCCCTGCAAAGACCATTCTGAAGGCCGCCATGGTGATCCGCCTGTGACAGCTCTCTGTAGAAGCCCAAGCTCTCCCCCTTGATTTCTCAAAGCAGGAGTAATGTGTTGTAATACAAGGCTCTTTTCTTAGGAAGTATAGTGTGTCCTGCAGGTATGTGCTCTTCTTGGGTGAGGAAGGGGCGGAAAGCTCTCAGGCAGGGGTGGACAGAGGCCTTGCATATCTTCCTGGCTTCATTCTGTGGCCTCCTTGTCTATTTTTTTACTCTTCCCATGCTGTTCTGGTCTGAATCCCTTCTCAGTCAGGGTCTAGGAGTAACAAGGCCTTTGCCTAATCCTGTGTCCTGGGAAGCTTCAGAGCCTTTGTTGGCTGGTGTAGAGACAGGCAGCAACAGTAGGCCTGTGTGGAGCTGTGCACGGGGCAACACTGTCCTCCCCTGTGGTGTGATGGTCACTCAAGCTGGTTGCATACAGCAGGGCCACAGTCTGGTGCAGATGGACTGGCTGCCTCAGGAGGAGGGGAGCCAGCAGCCTGTCTGGGAAGCCAGGCCTTGCAGAAGAGTCAGCCTGTTTGCAGGTAATGGATGAGACCTGCTTCCGGGGCAGGAAACACCAAGAGCCTGAAAATTCGCTCTGTTAATTTTCAGAAAATACCGACCTTAAAAAATGGCGAGCCCTGAAAAGGTGTCAGATTTCTCCCAGAGTTTGCGAACTTAGTGGTTTCTTTATTCTCTGTCAAAATATAATTTAAAGCACAAATCTGAATTCCATCTGTGTATTATATATAAATAGGAAAGGTTGTCTATTAATCAATATCCAGCACTTTCCTCTCTTGTTTGCATGGCCTTCGCTTTGCTGTGTAAAAGGTCTGGTCACCCTGGGTGAAGCCTGATCCTGGGGTTCACCTACTCACGTGGTTGGAAACTTAGTGCTGTTTGAAGAATTCCACAGGGAATAACTATCTTCCCTGATGGAGTCATGGTCACAGGTCTTTTTTTGATACTTCCAGAGGCAATATATTAATAGTGAATGATGGTTTTATGAATACATACTTAACTCGAGGCTTATTAAAATGTGTACCTTATAACAGCTACAGCTTTTTGTATGTCAATCAAACCTTAATAAAGTGATTAAAAGCACGGAGGAGGCAGGATAGCCCAGCAGCGAGCAGTAAAGGCCCTGGTATCCCTGGGAAGTGTGTCGTGCTTACAAAAGCTTGCTACGTGCTGCGCCTAGTCCTCCGAATCAGTTATCATTCATGGCTACATTTTATAGTCTTTCCTGGATGTCCCCACTTGTGGCATTTTCCAACCTTTTTTTGCACTGCTTTTACCACCCATTATGGGCTGACGTGACTCAGAAAAATAGAATCTCTAGGAAGAATAAAGGCAGACACCAATGTAAATGTCAAGTGAATATCTCTCACATGATATGCATTGTCTCTGCCTTGCACTATGTGCACCTGAAGACGGTGTCAGTGACTTGCAAATGGTTCTCCTCCATCTGATTCTAAAATTTCTGGCCTTTTCACTTTTCCATAGCTGCCACCATTGTGAGGTTTTTGGAATATCCAAATGGCTTAATGGATCTTATACCTTTTGGACTGGTTTCTCTTCCCCCATCTGCAGACTGTAGGTTATCACAGACCCATGCCCTTGGAATACTTCGTGAAGTAATTTTCATACTGCTTGTTCATTTTCAGAAATAAACAAGTGCCACAGTATTAGATTTTATCGATCAGTTAACTAGGAAGAAATTATGGAAATATTATCCATAAAATTGCCATAAAACCCTGTTACTCTGCCAGATTTTCAAATTAGATAATCCATTAGATTTGTTGAGTATTTGTTTAACTGTGGTCTCTGGATGACTCCTGCTTTATTTACTCTCATAATTCCCCCACAGATTTGTTTCTGTCTTCCTGAGAGAAGAAAGTGTTCTGCATATCCTATCAGTCACTGCCTGGAGGGATTGGAGGGGGGGAGATAAATTAAGCAAATATCTCAGATTTGTTACTGTATTTTTGTGAGCTATATAAGTTAATGATCCAAGGCCAGATACATTGCTTAGTGCCAGATCCAATCACATTAAATTCTGCGTTTCCTGGGGGAATAGGCCATGGATTGTGGTTGAGGTTTCTCTGTCCCCTCTCCTGGGCTGATGGGAACTTGCCTCAGCTGCTTTATCTTGGACCAATCAGTCTCTAGTGACCAATTATTTTAAAGGCACAAGTTACTGTCACAGTGCCACCTTGTTGCAACCCATCAGCTAATGAAGCTGCTTCACTAGGGTTGCACATGCCAAGCAATAGCTGCCATGCAAGTCAGACTCCCTGAAAGGATGGGCAGCAGTCACCTGTGTGGTGTGAGCTATGGCATGGAGACGGTCTTGGGCAGGCTCTCTAGGTTAACCAAGAGAGATTCTGCCATTGTCTTTCCAGTAGTTTATTTTCCTTCTTTTAGATTCTGATGATTCTCTTTACTTTGGGAATTCTTATCAAATAGGAACTTGATACATACTTAGTGACCATGTAGAGTGTAGTACAGGCCTCTGCAGGCAGGAGCACAGGTACATCCAAGAAGCCTTCCTGGGGCAAGTGATGTCTGAGCTAAGACTTAAAAGTTGTGTGAGAGAGGAGTTAGGTGAAAGGATTCACACTGATGAACTGAACTGGACCCATCACAGCCCTGAGTGATAGCTGTTAATGCTGTTCTCACTTTATGGAGGAGAAATAGTGTTAAAAAGGATAAGTAACTTAGCCAAGGTCGGATAATAAAGCGATCTTAGGAAGTCTCTTTCTAGAGCCTATGTACTCAACTAAAAAGCATAGAAGCAGGGCCAGAGATTTAGCTCAGTGGTTCTGGCACCTGCCTCACAAACGCAAGGTCCTGAGTTCAATCCCCAGTAACCACATACAATGCTGGGTGTGGTGACTCATGCCCACCAACACTCAATACCACATACCACAGTGCTGGGCATGGTGGCTCATGCCTGTAATCCCAGCACTTGGGAGGCAGAGACAGGATTGCTGAGTTTGAGGTTTGCCTGGGCTACATAGTGAGCTCAGGGCCAGGCTGAACTACAAAGTGAGTCTCAAAAAAAAAAAAATCATAGAAACAGACAGATGGGGAGAATATACAACCTGACCCAGTGTTGGCAAGAAAAAGGAGGGAGATATTTGAATAACGTGAAAGGACAGAGAACAAACCTGCCTTCCCTTAGGACTGACTGGGAAAGGAGGGAATTTAAGAGTAGATGGCTAATGACAGCTGTGTATACAGCTCAGATGTGAGTCTCCAGGAGATGGCAGGAACCAGTTCACAGACCCTGGCACCAGTACACATGGTACCATCATGTGGTGATGTTGCAGCGCAGAGCAGGGTGGCTGGGCGATGCTCCCTTCAATTCTTGAACATCTTCGCTTCTTAGGAGAGCAGTTTCAAGATGTCACAGGAGTCAACTGGACCTTGGTATGATGCTTGTGTTGTTTTAGAAAATCTCAAGCCATCCACAGAATTTCTTTGCACCCCATTTTCTGAAGAAACTCTTTAGAAAAGCTCTGGATATTGCAGAATAGAATTTTGAGCTTCTAGAACAAGAATGTAGAAGCCTCATTTCTGAATCTATTTCTCTCTCTCCCTTTCTTTTTTCCTTTCCTTCTTTCTTTTTCTCTTTCTCTCTCTTTCTCTCTTTCCTCTTTCTTTCTTTCTTTCTTTCTTTCTTTCTTTCTTTCTTTCTTTCTTTCTTTCTTTCTTTCTTTCTTTCTTTCTTTCTTTCTTTCTTTCTTTCTTTCTTTCTTTC
>PVIC010036440.1:0-18583 GCA_004025085.1 Thryonomys swinderianus
TTTATTAAGAGGAGTTCTACTGCATATATATATATATATATATATATATATATACATTTTCCAGTCAGCAGTAATTATCACTAAATAGAGCAAGCATTTTAATTAACATGCAAATTCCAATTTCTAAATGGTGTTCCAGACTACTTAATTTGATTTGTTGCCTTTTAATTCCCTTGTTGGAAGTCTCAGGCATGGCTTTCTCACCATCCAGTTAGTGTTTTTTTTCTCTAGCCTAATCTTGGTTGCTTTCTAGTTCATGTTAATTATTCCCACTCATTTGTTTATTTACCTCAGGTAGAAGCTGGTTTAGCCTACACAGTTCAAGGAATATCAAAGTCTCTCTGACTCATAGTTCTATGGTAACCTCTGGACCACAAAAGCAACAGAGAACAATGAGTTTGTTTTTCAAATTTAGATCTCCCACCTCTTTTTTCTTTGCTTGTAGCATCTACATTTATAATATGGTTGAACACAAAAATTCAAATAAGTCATGTAAAAGAGTAGTTTGTAGCCTAGAGAAAAATAACCCCAGGGCAATAGTGAAGTTATCATGCTTTAGAACTGGCAAGATGACAGGTTGCAAAAGTAAGTGATAAAGACATTAGTAAGAAGATACCTTTAATGTTTTCTTACTGTCCTCTTTCTGGGCTCCACCTGCCAGCTGTTTCTTCACAGCCTGACACCTGTTGGCCATTAGCAGACCCTGGGGGATATGAGCACAGCCTCTGACCAAACTCACAGGAAGTAGCTTAAAACAGGCTTTCAAACAGGATGTCAGATCAACCTTATCAATTTCCTATTGCTACTGTTACAAATCATCACACACTTAGAGCTCAGATGTCTGAAATGGGTCTCACTGGACTAAAAATTGCAGTATCAGTGGACTGAGTTCCCTGAAGCAACTGTTGGGGGAGTATCTATTTCCTTTCCTTTTCCAGCTTCTGGAGGCTGCTGTGGTCCTTGGGTTTGGGTTCTTTCCTCCATCTCCAAATCACCAGAGTAGCATCTTCAAACCTCTGTAGGACTCTGACTTTTCTGCTTTCCTCATTCACTTATAAAGGTCTACGTGACTGAAGTTAACTGGTTCATCTAGGATAATCTGCACAACTCAAGGTCCTTAATTCACAACCTTAATTCTACACACAACTCTGTTTTCCCTTAGGATTTAACACCATATTTGAGATTCTCAAGGAAGAGCATGTTTAGTCAGCTATTATTCTACTTACCATAATGACTGCATCTAAGATTCAACAACTGGGAGTTATAGAGCATCCTGTACCAACACAGATTTTCATGTGTGTAGAGGATAGTTAGATCACTGGGGAGCTACACTCGTCAGTGAGCTAATCCACTGATGAATCCATAGCTAAAAGTGCTATTAAACTGGGGCCTGTTTGGAAGAAGTCGTATATCTTCCCCTTCAGATCATCCCTCTTTCTGGTTGCCACTGCCAATATGTGCCCAAGCTTTTCCACCATCCCCTTCCTCCCCTGGAGCCAACCAACTATGAACTCAGTCTCTAAAAACTGGGAGCCAAAATAAATCTCTTCCTAAAATTGTGGAAGATGACTGAACTACAACACTATGCATACATTATAACACATATCATGCATAACTGTGCATAACTGGTGAATTCTAAAATTAAAAATAAAATTTCACAACCTTCTATACAGCAAATTTAATATACAGATGTCAGACTGGCTTACATTTATTTACAGAATGAACATGAAAGATTATGAACAGCTACAAACTAAAATCCAAGTAACATATCCATCTCTCATTCTCACATCAAGAAAACTAAGTATATTCATAAATATGTAAGGATTCCAAAAGTATATAATTCACAGGCTTCATTCAAGGAAAATATTGAAGAAAAAAATTTTAATTCAAACAACAAAATGTGCTGAGTGGAGATCAGAAGCTAGAGAAAGATGAAAAGAGGGGGGCGGATGCATAGAGGCAGTGGTCAGTAATGAACTTTGACATTTATTTGTTATTAGATCTAAATAATGATAGAATATGAAGATTGGAAACAAAATATTTAATTTTTTAAATTTAGTATAGGAGTCTACATTAGAAGTTTGATGAGAAGTTGAGAAAAACTAATGTTGGTGACAAACATCTTCAAGAGCTGTGTTGATGCTGCCTTTCTTGAGGAGGTAAGAAAGAGAAGGGTAGAATATTTGCAATTAGAGGACTATGATGGTCAACTTAATTGGCTTGGGAGCTGTTCAGAGTGGTGGAGTACACTTCTGAGCATATTCAGGTGGGCATGGAGGGTTGACTTTGGAGTCCATATCTCATCCCTCACCCTTTTCTCTTGGCACTGTTCCCTGCTCTACTTTCTGGCTGCCATGAACTAAGCACCTTTGTTTCATCACACCCTTCCACCATTTGTGATATTTCTATGTGGGAGGCAGCTGATCATGGACTGAGGCCTCTGAAACCATAAGCTAGATTAAATCTCTCCTTTAAATTGTAGCTGCTGATATTGTATCTCAGCAATGGGAGAGCTAACTGTTACAAGCACTTTAAAAAAACAAAAGAATGCTGAAAATTAGCTAGAAGAGTCAATGATCTTCAAGATAGACTCAGAGATGTTGTTTTTAAATTTTATCAATATGAGAAAAAACAAGGCTTCCTGAGAAATACAAGTATTTGACAACCAGCCTTGTAAATATAATGGTTTAACCACAACACTTTAAAATGTTTGTTATAGGAAATTGATTTTCTTCACTTCAGTGGTAAATTAACTCACCAGCTGTGTAATAAATAACCTACCACTCAGAAGGTTAACTCCTGGTCCTGTGATAATGAATCCACTACAATGTGCTTGTGCTTCTGTCTCTTAGAGAGCTTTCTACTAGTTCTCTATCGAACAGCTGTTGAAGTGAGTCAAGCTGCCTCTGACACATCTCAGCCATATCCAGCAAGAAGCTTCTTCCTTCCACACTCTGTGAGTGAAATGTCAGTAGTAGCCTTACAGCAGGAGTTATAAGTTCAGCAAGACTGAGGATTTGAGGGCATGAGAAGAGTTCTGTAAAATCGACAGTATTCTGAATTTTTTCTTTCTAGTGTATGGGCTGAGCAGTGTAGAAATAGAGTGTTTGAAATATGTAAGAACTGTACCTTATTTTCTTACAACAGTGAGAAAAGAGCATCTGGTTATGAAGGTTCTTATTAACAAAGAAAATAACACTTTTCAAAAGTCAGATTTTAAGAAATCACTTTCTCTGATCATAATCCAATAAAATTACTGAAAAATTACAAATAGAAATTTCATTCAACTCAGCTATTCCCCTTCTGGGTATCTTCCCAAAGTTAGAGTGACACATGCATACCACCTGTCTATAGCACATAACTCATAACGGCTCTATCTTGGAAGCAACTTACATGCTCATCAACAATATGGGTGGATAAATGAAAAGTGGTATTACACATGGTGGAGTACTATTCTGCCATAGAAATGGATACATTTGAGTCATTTGTTGGAAAATGGATGTGTTCAGAGGTCACAATGCTACGTGAAATAAATCAGGCCCAGGAGATTAAATATACCATGTTTCTCTTATATGAGATACCCCACGTATGAATAACTTAAAAAGCAAACTAAAAGATCAAGCATAGGACATAGAGAAATAGCACTTTCGTAGATATTAAAGGGGAGGGAGGGGACAGAAAAGGCATATAGGAAGGATTAAGATTTGATATGTACCAACTTCTCATGATTAATGTACTCATTAATAGGTACTGATAAATATTAATTTAGAAATCCAATAAAATCAGGTAAAAAGTTTTAAATCCTTAGAAAATAAGAAGTCTCCATCTAACTATGTCTTGCGTAGAAGGGAAAAACTGAAATGAAATCATGAACTATAGAGAAGGTAGCAAAAGGAAGATCAGTGCATTCTGGAACCTCGGGGACACACTGGGAGATGGTACTCTTAAAAGCTGTGTGGAACCCCCAGGACCACTCTCTAGATTCTCTAGACTCACAGAACTCCCACAATGACTTTTGATAAACATGCAAAGTATGTCCCCAGGGCAACTCACTCAAGCCACCTTGGCATCCTGAGCTTGTACTAGGAATCCTCATAAGGTGGGCATTTCATGACCACATGACTGACCTCAGATACTCAGGACAAAAGCAGGCACTGGCCTAGGTCCCACAGCATAACTATCTGGTCCAGTCTCTATTGTGTATCCAAAGACCCAGTCATGCAAAAGTGCTCTAATAGAGCAGAATATCCCAGTGGCTCAGGGCTCATCTCCCAAAGCCAGAGAAAGGTCAGTCCTGATGGCTGGCCTGTCTGGGGAAAGTGCAGGGTTTGGCAGTCAGATGTGCAGTTAGCTCTCTCTTGCACACAAGCCTTCATTAAGCCTGAAGAAAAGTCCAGAAGGATAAACAGCTACACGGCCTGCTGCCCTCAGTACCCAGCTGGCAGTGGACATTGAGTACAATGCTATGTTTGGAAAGGAAAAAGAGAGGGGCTGAGAAAAGGAAGAGGAGAGAGAGAAAAACCCAATGATAAATTGATGTATGGTACTTATGTACTGCTTTATGTGTGTGTGCAGTTAGTGAGAGGTCTGAAAGGCAGGTTTTCAAAATTCATGGGAGGGCAGAGGCCCCATGTCCTGGGCCTAGTACCAGATTTTTTTCTGCCCTCCAGAACCAGGCTGTACAGCAGGAAGCAAGCAGCAGGCAAAGCAAGCACATATTTCTGCCTCAGCTTCACCCCCGGATCAGTCAGGGGACTAAATTCTCATAGTAGGGAAGCCCTACTGTGAACTGCATGTACAAGGAATCTAGGCTGCATGCTTATGAGCACTGATATAATAATACTAGAAATGAAGTGCATCATGTAATAATAATAGAAATAGAGTACACAATAAACACATGTGCTAGACTCATCATCTCACCATCAAACCACTGTCTTCCATGAGCCCAGGGTCTGATGCTTAAAAAGTTGGGGTCACTGGTGTGAGATACAGGATGTCTGAGGATTTTGACTCTTTTTTTGTGTTTAAATATTAACGTTTTAATTAAAACCTACCACTTTAGGGTTGGAATGAGACAAAACTTTTGAAAAATTCAAAAGCAATCTATGAGTGTGTATGTGTCTGTGTATAGATGTGGGTATATTTAGGTTATACATAGGGCATGCATCAAATTTTACCTTCTGTAAATCAGAATTTTAGAAGGAAGATTAATTCTGTGAGTTATTTACTAGTGTTGCTGAACTAAGAGCTCAGTGGTAGGGAGCAAGGGGACATCTGTATCAAGTAAGTTTGGAAAACACTGGAATGCATGAGCTTCGATACCTTCTTTACTTTGGAACTTTCAGAGCCTTCCACATCCCAACATGTGTGACAAGTCAAGGCACAAGCTCGTTCCTAATCTTGGTGAACCGGAATTGCCCCCCCGCCCCGTTGCCCTGTTTTGAGGTGGTGCTAGAGGGACTGGGGACTCTGACACACTAGCACCCCAGGACCTTCTCCAGATGAGGGGCAGCCTGTCAAGTTCTTAGCAAGTAAATGTTTTAGGAACAAAAACATGCCACTAATCGGACTGGAAGTTGAGTATTTCAAGGCTGAGACCATTAGGGCGATGATTTTTTTCTTTGCTCTGTCACTGGGCTGCCATTGGTGACTGATGTAGCTTCACTGCTTTGTGCTTTCCTCTTCTCTAGAATAGACACAGGAGGAGAGAAGAGAGTTAATGTAAATAATGTGCTGGAATATCTGGAGGCAAAGAGAGCTCGTGAAAGCCCAGTGATGAAGACAGATCTAATTGGTGTTGAAATAAAGGAAGCCTCACTATGGCAGTCTCAAAGAATGGAATTAGCATATATTATCATGAACCATTTTGTACTCCTTTTAAATGTGGCGAAGGTTATATTTTACTCAGATCCAGATCACATGTTCCTTTATGTATGTCATCTTTTCTAATTCCTCCAATTAGAGAGTATCCTACTCCTCTTTTGAAGCTTCAAGGTACTTTAGCTTTAAGTATCAGGGCAGGCTGTCCAAGGAAGAGATCTCAAGATAAACATACAAGAGAGGCAGTAGGGGCTTTGCCCATGAGAAGTGAAGGGGAGAAGCGGGAGCGGGTCAACAGAGTTTGTGGACTGCTCTTGATGACTGGTATCACCACCTCAAACTCTAGGGCAACTCAGAAAATGTCTCTCCAGGCCCACAAGGAACCCCAGAACAAAGGCTCTTGTTACGGTCCTGCTCTGGCTGGTAATGGCTGCATCCTGAGCAGCCTGGGGAGAGCATAGCCAGGACGAGTCTCTGCAGTGGCATTTAAGCTCCCTCTGGGGGAAGACCAGCAGGGAGATCTATCTGTGCATCATGCCACTTTCTCACCTGCTATGTCTGAGTTGTGGGCTTTCTTAGATTACTTATTACGTATCTCACTTTGCCAGGTTCTTGAATGCAGGAGCCATTTCTTCCTTGTTCTCTGAAATACACCAAGCTCTGATATACACAGAGGAACCTAGAGACTTGTAGCCAGAAACAAATAATCAGAAATGGGTTTCTACATTAACAGTCTAGTGCACACTGCCTGGCGGTGTGAAGTCAAGCATTTTCTCTGCTACTGATTTGTCTTTGACACCTTTTGAATACAACAGTTTACCACTGGTATTGACTCAGGAGTCAGAGCATCTGCTTGCTGCCTAACTACTTTGCCTTCCTTGGCAGTGGCCTGAGGTTGACTAGAACAATCATCTGTAGGAGTGCATGCTTGCTCAGTCTGCTGAGTACAACTTCCCATCTAACACTATGTACATGTAACCTCAATAGTACATATGTAGCAAAAGTTTACCATGCACCAAGTAAAGGTTTAAATTACACATATAGGTGATACAGACTACATACAGCATTTGGTAGATAGTTCTAGTTTAAAAAATTATTTAGACAACAAAATAATTAGGAGAAGTTCAAATGATCTTCCTTGTCAATCATTTCTTTTTGTAATAATTATTTATATAATGTTGTTAGGATGTCTGGTTAGTTTTTCTTTTTAAATAAAAACATGGGAGTTACTTTTGGGAATCATTAAGAGTGACCATCTTGCCAGGCATGGTGGCTCACACTTGCAATCCCAGCACTCGGGAGGCAGAGACAGGAGGATTGCTGAGCTCGAGATTTGCCTGTGCTACATAATGAGCTCAGGGCCAGCCTGAACTACAAAGCAGGACCCTGTCAAAAAAAAAAAAAAGGTGACCATCTTGAAGGATTCGTGAAAAAAATTGAAGGGTAAAAGATCATAGTTCCTCTTTTTTACAGTGTGGTGCCACTATTACTTGTGCTGGTCAGTGGTTACAAGTAGTGCTCCTGATTCCTGTTACTGTTTGTTTTTATTTTTTTAGTTTTTTGACACACGGTCTTGTTTTGTAGTACAGGCTGGCCCTGAGCTCTCTATGAAGCCCAGGCCAGCCTCGAACTCATGGCAATCCTCCTGCCTCTGCCTCCTGAGTGGTGGGATTATAGGTGTGAGCCACCTATAATGTTACCACTGACATGTTACTGCTTTTCTAGAAAGTGTTAGCTAAAGTCACAGAAAATAGCTCACATGCATTCAATATGCATATATGTGTAGAAAGAAAGCAATTGTTTCCTTTTAAGTATCTTATTACACAATAGTGGGAATATTATAGGATTAGTATTTAGCCTGGAAAAGAATGAACTGTTTTATTTTAGAAACAGTTACTTTCCCTAGTCACTTGCACCACATTTACAAAATTATGAGTTGATATTTTTGAGTTCCCACTAAATCATTTATAAAGGAAAAGACAGTTCATAAAATAGATTAAGGCAAGACTTTAAAAAGTCATCTACACAATGATCACGACTTAAGATTTGTGAAGACTGAAGGCTTTACAAGCTGAATACTGAGCAAATGGATGGGAGAATCTCTTCTGTTATATACTTTGTGAAGGTAAAATGCTGTCCCTGTACCCAGGAGGTAAGAACTTCATTTTCCTAGGAAACAGAAGAAAAACACTGACCCACGAGGAAGCCAAAAGCCCCCTCGGGAACCTCTGAAGTTAGAAGGAGAAGATAAACGCTACTTAGCCATCTGGAGAGGCTGGATTAATCCCACCTGTGATGGTGTCTGCACGTGCTCCATCCTTCAGAGGTGACAGCTTGGGCACGGCACTCTGTGTACAGGAAGGAAGACTTGTCCTTATCCAGGAAAGGAAATACCTCTCCACATGGCTGCTGGCATTACACATTCCACTGGCCGATGACTTTCACCGCTTTTAAAGGGCAGAAAATAGAAGCTTACATCAAATTGCCATTTTAGCACCTGCAATTCCACTAATCCTTCATTTCAGTAGAAGAGCAAATCTGATTTCGCCACAGTGCAAGTTATTAAGAGATAGTGGTGATTATGAGACGTCCCTCTCATGATAGCTGCTCTCAGCTGAGAAATAATAATCCTTTAAGAAAATATGATGGTGCTGTCATCCTTCGTGCCTCAAATATTAGTTTTGTACTGAGTGCAGGAAGTCAAATAACAAGTTGGGGAAAATCTGTTGACGGCCTGAGCATCATGGTCTCAACCCTAGCTCTCAGGCATGATGGAAATGTGTCCTGGAGAGTGCAGTTCTGTCCCTAGAGGGCCCTGCAGGATGGTACAGATCATACATCCACATCCCAAAGCCACTGGCTACATGAATTGGTGCTAATTTTATGTGACAAGCTGTTTCCATTCAGACAGGTTGAAGCACCAAACAAGTGGGATCTCTCCTCTCCCAGTAAGATGAAAAGCTTACCTGTTTTTGAAGAGGATCCTTCACCTGCTATTGATTTTATCACACGTTCTTTCCCCAGAATCATAAAATCTTTGTTTCCTGAGGCCAGCAGACATTTCACCATCTGTTCACCTTCGCTTCTCCTTTCAGACCAGAAGCATCACACTCTCGGCAGTTTGAGCTTCAAAGTCATTTCCTCCATGCTGGGTATTGAGGAGAGATGCGGGTTCCCACCAGAATCAATAGCCAGCAGTGAGTGACAAAAAGCATCATCCCCCGAAGAACTGCATTATCTACTCCATGGCTTTCACCTTTCTGCTTGTCGATGCCTTTCATATTTTTTCTTCTATTTAATTTCTGTGGTACCCACTGCATGTAGTAGGAAAATAAATTAATAGAAAGCCTATTGAACTTCATGTGTTTCTTCCGTATGTATTAGTGCTGGGAAAAGATCCAAAAGAAGACCAGTGATTTGAAACTTTATTAAAATCTCGAAACTAGTTGAAGACCGTGACAATAATTTAGGATTTATCCACACCTGATCCCAGAGAGTGGAGGCAGTGGTTTGAAGGAGTGCCAGTTAATACACTACAGTAAACTGATCAGCAAGTTGAAATCCCACAGCTTTCTCCTCTTATTAGTAGCTCTGTCTAAATTAATACCTTCTCACTGTCTTAGCTCCCTTATTTTAAATATGGGGGTTGTGGTACATTGCTTTATGGTGGCTATTTTAGCCTATGCAGGTCCCTTCTGTGAGCACAGCACTTTCCTTATGTGCCTCTCCTGACTGGGGTGAGGGCAGCCATGTTTTTTTTTTTTCTAAAATTTTATTACGACAAAATTTCTTCATTGAGAAATATATTTTCATATATTGAAGATATACAATGCCATGTTGTGGTATGGGTATGTATTATAAAGTGAATACCATAATTTAGATAATGAACACCACCTTCATAGTAACCATTCTGTGTCACTTATGTGTGTGTGGAGAGCAAGCGATGTGCTCTCTTTGCAAATACCAAGTATACAGTATATAATGACAACGTACAACTTCTGTGTGGTATGTTAAATCTCCAGATGTCATTTTTTTTTGTCTTCTCTGATCACCACGGTCTGCGTTTTCCTGCCCCTCTCCCAACGCCCCATCCGTGAAACTACCACTGGACCCTCTGCTTCTAAGAATGTTACTCTCTTATATCCCACATAGAAATGAAAGGATACAGGGTTAGGTTTTTGTGCCTGTTTCAATTAGCATAATATCCTTCAGGTTCATTCATGTCACAGATGGTCTTTTTTAAAGGCTGCATCATATTCAGGTGTATGTGGATGCTTTTGAGTGTGTGTGTGCGCACGCGCGTTTTCCTTATCCATTTATCTAGAGGTGGACCCTGAGGTTATCTTGACTGTGGTGGCAGTCTTATTTTGTTCTGTGACCACCAGATGGCAGATACAGAAAAACAAGAATCAGTGCAGTGCCAAAGAGAGAGACCAGAACTGACATCATCTTGGTACCTGATGGCTTACCTTTTTCGGCTTGACTCACAATGAAACCAAGTAGTTCGTGAGTGAGATAGTAACTTCTAATACATTTCCCTTTCTTGTGTGCAAAGTTCTTCACAGTGAGTTTCTGTTAGTAGGAAATAAAATACCCATGCCCGTTACATGCATGTTAGTACTGAGATATGAGGGCAAGTGTGAAAGTGACACATATCAAATGCTAGCAAGTATACTGGGTAAATGGCATTTGTATGCAACTTTTCCTATGAATAAATTTGGAATACACTTGAAATAGAATAAATATTAAAGGAAGGTTTTTAAAGTTAACTAGTTAACCGAAATAGTACATTTGTAGAAAACTGTTATAATTTATGCTAACATAATTTCCTAAAAATACAGATACAAAGTTTCAGAAGCCCATCTTTCTCAGAAGCACTACCATTTGGTCACAGGCTTTTATTTAGGTGAATAAGTGTGTATATTTTCATGAGAACCTGTGTATGTCATGTCTATGTGTATATTTTATAGGTGAATACAATGTGTTTTTGTCTCTTGCTGAATTTGGATTTCAACTATATGGAGAGCAGTTAAATACTGTCTAATGAAAATTATATTAGATTTCATTACATTCTTTTTTCCATGTATGCAATTAGTAAATAAACTGGGCATTATATTTATGTATTGTGAAAATTTAATCTAAGTAGCTAGCAGAAACACTGAATATTTTAAAATCATGATGTTTAGCCAGAAGCAATCTCAAGAAAATTTTTTGATCTTATTTTTTGGGGAGAGAATGTTCTACCTGTAGAGAAAACCAGCAAAAAGCTTAGTTCTAGATACTTCTCGCTGCTCACTCAAATTTGTCTTTTCTACCTAGGCATGGAGACAACATTGCATCATCTCTGTGGTTAGGTATGGCTGCGTCGCTCCCCCAGTGTCACATGCAGAGAATTGTTGGGCATCATGCGGCTCTGGCCCATAAAAACATGAAGCCCAGGCCAGAGATTTAGCTCAGTGGTTCTGGAACATGCCTAGCAAACTCAAGGTCCCTGGTTTGAATCTCATATACCACAATGGCAGGCGTGGTGACTCACGCCCACCAGCAATCAGTACCACACACCACAGTGCCGGGCGTGGTGGCTCACGCCTGTAATCTCAGCACTCAGGAGGCAGAGACAGGAAGACTGCTGAGTTCAAGGCTTGCCTGGGATAGATAGAGAGCTTAGGGTCAGCCTGAACTACCAAGTGAAACCCTGTCTCAAAAAAAAACAAAAAAACCCCAAAAAACCATGAAGCTTATGTGTATAGGGGGTGGGCTGTTGTGGGGTGTGTAGGGGAATGGGAAAATGAGAATTTATAAGTCATGTCATACACTGGTACAAATACTCAATATTGAGTGTGATCATGATATGTGCATATATACATATATATAATGTTCCCAAAGCACAAAGCTGTACTATGTCAAGGTATACTTTTAGGTACACTGTCTGCATTATTAGTCTGGTTTGTGATTTCTATATATAATTAAGTTTATAAGACTTTATAAAATAAATAAGATCTGATGCTGGAAAAATAAAAAGGGGTGGGGTGAAGGGAAAAAGAAGAATTGAAATATGTTATGCACATGTTCCAATTCCCTACAGTAAATGTAATCATTATATACTGCAAACATATACCAAGAAAAATGAAATAATTTTTTAAATTAAAAAACCTTCACTGTTACCTCCATTTCCTCTGCATGTTCTCTTTCTGTTTGATGAAGAGGAGTGAGCAAACTTTGAGATCACATGTTGGAGACAGTGGAATTATGGAACAGAAATAGCATTTTGGGATTGGTGTTTGGGAGTGAACTGCCTGCCAATCAGAAAGCCTGTTATCGCTTTTCAAGGGCTAGAAAAAACATGTATTGTTTGAACCGTTCTACATCTTGAGGTCTGTCAGACATACTTGTCAGCCTGGCTCCAAAATCACAAATTTAATATTTGTAATCCATTCGACTTTTTTTTTTTTTGAGACAGGGTCTCACTCTAGTTCAGTCTGGCCCTGAGCTCACTATGTAGCCTAGGCAAGCCTGGAATTCAGCAATCCTCCTGTCTCTGCCTCCCGAGTGCTGGGATTACAGGCGTGAGCTACCATGCCCAGCACTGTGGTATGTGGTATTGATGGCTGGTGGGCATGAGTCACCACGCCCAGCATTGTATGTGGTTACTGGGGATCGAACTCAGGACCTTGGGCTTGTGAGGCAGGCACCAGAACCACTGAACTAAATCTCCGGCCCTCCATTGGACTTTTTAATATAATTTTCCAAGGTTTTCTGATCATTTCCTGAAAAAGTGATTATAGTACTTGTCAAGTCTGCTGAGATGCCAATATCATAAGAACAAGTCCATCCAGCCATAGTCTATGAAATTGAATATCTGGAAAAAATCATTAGACAAATAGTCAGCTTTGAAGTTTACATCAGTGAAAGCACAAAAACACATCCAACATATATTTATCATCATGTTATATAAATACTAAGACATCAGTAATAGGAAAGGAATGCCAAGGAAATGATCAATAATGACATGACTGTATCTTTACAGTGTTTCTAGTATGTAAGCACAAAGTACAGTTACTAAAATACTTGTCCATGGCAGATCCTTTAAAAGCAAATAATCATAAATTTTACCTGCTTCAAATACTAACATTTTAAATAATCCCACCATTCTAATATATCTTTGAAACCAGTTACTAATTTATTTTGAAAACTTACTCAAGTATAGACTTCTAAAACCTGTAGGAAGCTGTGTTACACCGGCTTAAAAATAAGGTCAGAGAAATCCAGGGTAATGAATAAGAATTCCTCCACTTGCAATGAAAAGTAAAAGAGAATCATTTGTGTACCTCAAAACATAACAGGAATCGTACTTTACAACGTTGTCTTAAGAGCAACATAAAAAGTCTCTTTAAATATATAACATTGACTTTATTTCACTCAAAGCCCCATTTGGATATCAACATATTTTAGGATTTTCTCATTGATACCTCTCTATTCCACATTTTAAAAGGTATAAAATACAGTATGAGATAATAATGCCAATGGCTGCCTGTGTTGGGATCTTCTGAGCTTACTGCTATACTTTCCAGTTTACACAGATCATTTAAACTTCTCCAGTCTTATGTGAGGGCATTCCAGGACTGCCACATGTATGTGTTTATGGACATGTGTGTACATGTGTGTACATGTGCATGTGTGTATGTGGTACTTTCTAGATTTGTACAGTTGTATCTTGTGGCCCTAATTATTGTTGTTTTCATATTACAAAAAAGGAAACAAGGTCATAGAAAAGGCAAAAAATAAATAAAATGCAATAAAATCATTTTTTTAAAAGGCAAAAAATGTTAAAGTAAAACATTCTACAGATTCTCTTCACTGAAGAAGTAGGATTAAAACCATTTTAAAAATAGCAATAGGAAGCAGGATTAAATTCATTTCTTTAAATGTAACAACAGATCGGGAGGCAGAGACAGGAGGATTGCTGAGTTCGTGGCGGCTTGCCTGGGCACCATAATGAGCTCAGGGCCAGAATTACAAAGTGAGACCCTGTCTCAAAAAAAAAAAAAGGAAATATAACAACAGCTACGCTGGTCTTCACTATTAAAATAAAGATATCAAATTTGGCAAGTCTGTACTTATTCCTGGGTGTCTGTCTTTAAGTGGATAGTAAAATCTTCATCTGCTCATCACAGCCAGGTATAGTTCAGGGCATCCTTCTGAACTCCCATAATTTTCTGGGAATATCTCTGTGATTACTTCAAGTGTCATATAGCTAGATATTCTTTAACATATTCGTCTTGTCCTGAATTTCAGGGTTTTAAGAATAGTCTGCCCCTGCTTGTAAATTAATAATTGAAGAATTAAGGAAGTGAACATTAGTTTACAAATAAAAGTGGATGCTACACTTAAAAATTGGTTTTCTATCACATTTCACAAATGAAACCTCCACATTTCATAAGTCAAGCTGAAAAGTAATGGAGGAAGATGTTATTGGACAGACAAGGCAGCTTTTTATAACTTCCTTATCATGAAATCCTAGGGATATGATTATTTGGCAAAAAAGTCATGTTTCTCACATTAATATAAACAATAAAAAAACTTTTTTTGTGTGTGTGGTACTGGGGATTGAACCCAGGACTATACCCCTACATCCTTTTACATTTTTCATTTTGAATAAGGTCTTGCTAAGTCACTAATTTGTCCACTAAGTTGTGTTTTCACATTATAGTTCTTTTTCTTCATTTTCCCCAGTCTGGACTAACTGGGATCATTTGCACTAATTTAATATTAGAAATAATATTTTCACCTGTCCTTTTGGATCAACTACCACCAGATTTTAATCTAGGTCACACATGTGTAAATATCATATCTTTTTCTGGTATGAGAATCTAAAGATGTAAATGAGTTCTAGAATGTATGATAGATATTGTGAAATAGAAAATATTCAAGTGAAAAGGGGAGTAGGGGTAAGTAACAAGGGGAAAGAAAAAATGTGATGGTAAAAAAGGTGGGGGGTTGTAGGGTGGGCAGGGGAATGGTAAAAATGAGAATTAAGTTTGTCATGTACTGGTACAAATTCATGATGTGTATATAAAATGTACCAACTAAGAATTCAATTTTTTTAAGAGGAAATTTAAAGTGATAACTAGTTGTGTCTCAATTTTTTTTCTAAGTGCCATCTGCTTCTAAAATGATCTTTCTGTTTTTTTCTGGGACAGAACAGTTTCCACCAGTTTGACATTTGGAGAATGAAGGAATTTCTTCAGAGAGGACGGCAAACTTATCTGAGTAGGTTTCTCTGAGACTTGGCTGGTTACCACACACGCACAATTAGCTGAGAAGGAAGGCAGGCTCGTCTATTCTTTGGATATGATACATATTATAAACTTCAAGAATGTGATATCATTGGGCTAGGGGGTCAGTTTAGTGGTAGAGCACTTGCTCTGCATGCATGAGGCTCTGGGCATGAGCCCTAGCACCACACAAAAATAATATAAATTTTTAAGCTTTGAGACTGTGACTTTATAAAAAGTAAAAAAGTGAATGAGTTGTCTCCCAGGGAGTCTGCCCTCCATCAAGCATCCAGAGAAGCAAAGACACTCTGGTTGGTACTGTTGATCATTATATTAGGTGCTCTGTAATCTCACATGCTTCAGAGACTGACAAAATAGGCCTCCAAGGGCTCAGTATTCTACATGAACATTTACTATGTCAACTTGCTGCCCATGACGGAACAATGGGAGGGCTTGGTGTGATTTGGTCTCCCTTTGTAATGGTGCCAACCACTGCTGAAGACTCACAAAATGCCAGTAGGTAAGTGACTGGACCAGAAAATCTAATTAAATTATAAAGACCAGACAGAACTTGCTGGTTCTAACATATGGTGTGGAGGAGAAAGGGACATATCCTGTGAACATACATCGTGGGGAGGCTACAGAGTTCTCCGCAAGAGGACGTGTGTGAACCACAGAGTTTATCTTTCTGCAAGAAATCAAGTAAAGACAGAGGAACTATAAAACTTTCTGGCCTTTAGTCATAACCTCAGAAAAACTGTGACAGAGAGGCACTATCTTTTCTAGAAGGTTGCATCTTCAGAATATATCTACTTGGAGTTAAAAAGCACCCCAAATTCAGCCAGTTCCCTTGATGAACTTTACAATCCCAAGAGACCATGCAGAGTCCTATAGAGACTCAAAGGGAAATATTATAGTTCTGATTGAGAGATTCTAAAACCTGACCTTTAAGCTTTTGCCTAAGTTATACAGCATATGCTTACGGAACTCTATTTATGAAATTCTAATTTCAAATAACCCAAGTAACCACATACATTACCATTCAAACTGGACCCCTCTGAGAATGAAAGAAGATGAGCCAGGACTATGTGGGCAAACAAGAGCAACAGATTTTGTTTTTCATAAGCTGTTGACTTGGTACAAAACAAAAGGATGCATTTTCTTCAACGATGTTTATTATTAGGGGATTAACGCTCACCATGACTAGAGCTATTATGGTATTACTAGTGAAATAGGGAATTTCATGATTCTTAAAAGTGTGGGTGGATATTAAGGTAAAAGGCTACTGTTCTGGGAAACCATCTGCTTTGAGCTCCTTTAACAAAGTTATTAAAATGCCAAAACATTTACCCAAAGATCAGGAAGACCAGAATGTCAACTACAAGGTAAAGTCTTAATAGCAATTTCTGAGACTTCACACATGAGCAAACATCTATTTCCCACATGTGATGAAAAAATTAACCGAGACACTGCCTTATAAGAAAAGCAAACAAGAATACCAGATCCTAGACATTCCATTTTAATATTGAAGAATCAATGCTCAAAAGGAATTTTTAAAAGGTAACATTTATATATATGAATCACTTCTGGAATGAATATATTGCATGTGTAGTCATTAATTTAGTGGAAAAATTTTAAATACTACTGATAGCATATTTTTGTCTTTTTTTTTTTTTTAACTGGTGAGCACGAGGCTTTAGGTCATTGCTGAGAGACCATGGAACTAAGAGTCAGAAACATTTGGGTTTAAACACAAGTTTAACAGATGAGTGACAGGTAAATATGACTTTTAGCAAATCTGATTATGTACTTTTTGTTTTGTTTTGGAACCAAAGATCAAACTTGAGACCTTGTGCTTGCAAGGCAGGAACTGGAACCACTGAGCTAAGTCCCTGACCCAGGTGCCTGTTTGATATCCTTTCTTCTCCTCCTCTTTTCTCAACAGAACCTTGAGTTTGTTCAGGTGCACAGTTACTCTTGTTGGAGACCCTGTGTACCTTGGATAGGACTAAATGTCAAAGTTACATCAATAAGACCTTGGTCACTGGTTATTTCAGGAATGGTACATGGGCAATTGGAGTCAGAAAGAAACAAAGAAAATGTTGCTGGGGCTTTGACGAAAGTTCTCACTGCTTTGGGATGTAGTCCGAAAGTGATCCTCTCAACTTCTCTGGACATGTACAGAAGGGCAGATTCAAGGCCTACAGTGCTGCACCATTCAACATTCTAAGCATGACATCCACAAAGAGAGGTCATCTAGGCAGAGGGCTGACCAGAAATGAAGCCAGGACCTGTAGGCAGCGGTTTAGCTGCTCTGTCTCTGGACTTCAGGTCTGTGGTTCCAGTATTCTAAAGGGTTTGAGCCATAATTGGTGGGCCATTGTGATATTTTTCAGGAGAAATGCCTCTACTCTTTCTGTGAAAATCTGACAGTTACCTTGCAACTTTGAAAGGATGCATTATAACGCATATGAAGTCTTGTATGCTGTGTTTGGCACCGGACAAACTTTTAAGAACATCAGATTTAAGATGACAGTTGCCTGCACACTGCACACTCACTATTAACTTTGCAAACTTAGGTAAACCTTTCATAGCTGAGTTCCTGATTACTTGCATTTTCATATCAGATGAGACTGATGTCATTATCTTCCAAAGAACACATAGTAATAGCTGAGATAGGATTGTAAATCTCTTTGAGATCCTTAAAGATAAAGAATCAAAAAATAATGCAGAAATTTTATTAGATGTTATACACACAAAAACTCTGAAAACCCGGAGGGCAAATTAATCTATCACACTAACTGTTCTTTTCAAAAAGAACTCAGAGGGATACAATATACTGTATACTTGCAAAATTATAATGAATACAACAGAACATAGTAAAAATTTGTAGGTGGCTTACAGAATTCAAACAAACACATGGAAAGATATTCATAAGGGAAATTAAAAGCACAATGAGATACAATTATACATTCAATAGAGGTAAAATTAAATTTAAAAGTCAAAATTAAAAAGACAGAAGAAGAAAAGGGAAGACTAGACCAAATTTTGCAAAGGAAATTTGAAACTTTCCAATTTCATTTTGGTAACTCCACCTAAGTATTCTTCAGACAGAAACATGAAATGCTACAATCATTTTAGCAAATACTTTAATAGATTTTTGAAAAAATGTTGTACACACTGACTATGTGGCCTAGCCAGTCCAATCCTAGATACCTCCTTCAAGGAAATTATGTGTTCTCACAAAGACTTATACATGAATATATATGAGAACTGTATTTCTAACAGCAAAAAAAAAAAAAACCCAAAGACAACTAAAATGTACATAAACAGGTGAATAGAGAGACACATTGTGGTGCACTGTGTAACAGAAGTCCACTTAGCAAATAAAGGAACTATTAATACACAAACAACATAACATATCTCAATATTACTAGGTTGGGTGAATAAGACAAAAATGAATTCACACAGTATGACCTCGATTATAT
>PVIC010036441.1:5868-18680 GCA_004025085.1 Thryonomys swinderianus
GTAAGGACCTGAGTTCGATCCCCGGTTACCACATATAATGCTGGGCGTGGTGGCTCACGCCTGTAATCCCAGCACTCGGGAGGCAGAGACGGGAGGATTGCTGAGTTCGCGGCAGCTTGCCTGGGCACCATAGTGAGCTCAGGGCCAGCCTGAACTACAAAGCGAGACCCTGTCTCCAAAAAAGCAAAAAAAAAAAAAAGAATAATCATCGTCTGTTCCTGAAAAGGTAAAAGTAATTGTGATCTATATGGGTAGTAAAGACCACACAACAAAACAACATACCAACACCCTAGTCTTCAAAAACCTGTAAAGCGCAAATCGCAAGTGCCACAACCAGGTGACCCATTCATCGTTCCAGCATTTGGGGTACTCGCTTTCCGCCAGGGGCTGTCCCGGGCTCTGGAATACACAGTGCGGCATGGCTTCCTGGATCCTACCTGCCAAGAGGGCCCCGGGGGAGGTAACGCCAGAAGACTAGCGCTTTCCAGGCTCCTCCCTGCTGTACTTTTCCAGTAAACTGGTGTCTGTCTCTTGAGTGCTCTGGGTTCCCAGGAGGATGAAATTGCCAGGAAGCGTTCTGGCCTCAGCCGCCCAGGAAGGTAAAGGCGGATCCCGCGCAGAACAAGCACAGCTGGAATGTGAGTGGGAAGGGCTGTTTGTCCTGTCCTCCCGCGAGGCCAGCCCTCGGCAGCAGGGTGTCCACTGGAGCCAGCCTGGGCAGGGCTTCCCCTGAGCTTCTGATCTTCACTCTACAGATTGCTCCCCGGATGCTAGGATCTTGGGGGGCTTCAAGCAGACAGGGTCTAAGTCCAGCAGTGTAAGGCGAAGCTGCTCCAGGAGAAAGTGAATCTTCACTTACAATGGTGCCCTTTCACTTAGTTCCTGGTAGGAAACCCTGTAGCCTCGGGCCTTTCACAGCCTAGGTAGGTGTTGCACTCAAATGCCTCCCCTAGGAGGTGGCAGAAGGATTCAGTAGAAAACGTCTTGGCCTGAGAGACAGGAGTCAGATCTTAGCTCCGTCACACAAATTACACACCATGAGCAGGGCACTTTCACTCTCCCAGCTCAGGTTCTTCCTACACAAGGCAAACAGGCTCTTTAACATACTCTTCCAGGACTTACATGATTTTGGTCCAGGGTCAAAGCCATGTATTATTGTGAATTTGTCCATGGACTTCTGCCCGAAAAGACTTTAAAGTCTGAAGCAGCTTATAAAATTCAATGGGATGAAACATTTCTGCAGAGCCAGGAGTGATGGCACCAGTCCGTAATCACAGCAACACGGGAGGCTGAAGCAGGAAGATTGTAAATTTAAGCCTACTCTAGACAACTTAGCAAGACCCTATCTCAAGCTAAAATTTAAATGGACTGGGTGCAGTCCCCAGTGCCACATTGCTTTTCCTTTTTTCTTTTGCAGGCATAGAGCCAAGGACCAAGATAAACCAAAGGAACAAGTCACTGATTCTTTTTTTAGTACCAGGGACTGAATTTGGGACACTGTGCTTACAAGGCGGGCATGGAACCACTGAGCTAAATCTCCAGCCCACGCCACCAATTTTTTTTTTTTTTTTTTTTTGAGACAGGGTTTCGCTTTTGTCGTTCAGGCTGACCCTGAGCTCACTATGTAGCCCAGGCAAGCCTCGAACTCAGCAATCCTCCTGCCTCTGCCTCCCAAGTGCTGGGGTGACAGGCGTGAGCCATCAAGCCCGCCACTGTGGTATGTGGTTACTGGGGATCAAACTTGGGACCTTGTGCTTGCAAGGCAGATGCTGGAACCACTGAGCTAAATTCCCAGCCCTCTAGCCACCAATTCTTAAACTTATCTATTCCTGGGAAGACTAAAAGAAGACCAACTGTCTTCTCAGTATTTACATGAGGAGAAATCACTGTCTTCTATTTTCCATACTTTCTAAAATGGCCATGAACTATTCTCTGATTAGTAAAAGGTTGACTGGGCCATCCTAGTTTCCCTTTCTTTCATCTTTCTTATTCTACACAAGCTATGCACACAGACAGACTTTCCACCTCCTCTTTAGCACACAGCAATAATACAGGACGAACAGAACTCCCAACCTGCTAGAAGTCAGACGTGCTGAATTCACGTCCCCTCAAATCCAACAATGAATTCCAAGAGACAACAGAAATAAAGAGGAAGAAAGTTTCATTGAGAAACAGCTCCTCACACAGGAGTTGTTCTGGAAGTGGCTTGCCACTGGGGCCCCTTGTCAGGGGAAATTTATACAGTAAAGTCACAACTTAGGATGCCCAGCCTGATAGCACATCCACGTAATCCTAGTACTCAGGAAGCTGAGGCAGGTAGACTGCCAGGAGTTTGAGACTAGCCTGGGCTACGTCGTGAGTTTAAGGCCAGCCTGCCTGACCTACACGGTGAAACTGCCTCCAAAAAAAAGAAAAGTCACAATGTAGGTACAACCTGGGTCAAGCTACAGCCAATCTCTAGGATTATAAGTATAGCCACTGAGTTAATATTGATCCAATAGGGAAGCAAGGGCCAGGGATTGAGCTCAGGAATATTGCACCTGCCTTGAAAGCACAAGAACCTGAGTTCGATCCCAAGTACCAGAGGTGGGGAAAAAAAAAAAAAAAAGACCCAAGTGACAATAGGGGAGCGAATTATCTAGCAAGGTACAAGGGAAAACCAAAGGCACGTCTGGGGAGGGAGATCCGGATGCTGTGGTCACCTCCTGGGAGACCAATGCTCAGCTGGACTTCCCGGACCAGGCGACAACAATTATATACCGTTCCAGGTGACTGCTCGGCCCTTAGGGAGGAACTCAGGCCCAGCCGTTGCTTCTGATTTGAGGCCTGGTCTTCCTCACATGCGTCTCCAGACGCCTGTCTTTTGCTAACGTCCTCAGGAGCCCAGTTCCTCACTCACTGTATATTAACTCCTACCTAACTCAGCTGCCTATTAATACAGCTTGCAGTTTCTTCATGGCCTGTACATTTTGTAAAGGTAAAAAATATAATAATAATAATAATAGGGCCGGAGATTTAGCTCAGTGATTCTGGCGCCTGCCTCGCAAGCGCAAAGTCCCTGGTTCGATCCCAGTAACCACATACAATGATATGATATTGGGCATGGTGACTCCCGCTACCAGTAATCAGTCCACACCCCACAGTGCTGGGCGTGGTGGCTCACACCTGTCATCCCAGCACTCGGGAGGCAGAGCAGGAGGATTGCTGAGTTCGAGGCTTGCCTGGGCTACATAATGAGCTCAGGGCCAGCCTGAACTACAAAGCGAGACCCTGTCTCAAAAGAAAAATAGCAGTCTGCAGACATTTTGCCAGAGAGGTAAACAAAGGCTTCCTACGAGTCTCCACCTTTTACAGCAGAAGAACAGAATCATCTCATGTTCACGTTTGCACACATAGGTGTTTTCCACACCGAGTGTGACGACGGACGTAGGGAGGCAGCTGTTGTGAAGACTCGAGATCGAGCCCACGTGCGGCACAGAAGCTGGTTACAATGATACCACAGACTCCCCAGCAGGGGCTGGGGCTCCCCCCGATTCCGCCAGCCTTCAGGCTGCGCCCTCTGAAGCAGCGTGGGGGCCTCCTGGCTCCTTCCCGGTCCACCCCGCCTTCCTGCCCCCGCCCGCGGCTCTGCTCCAGCGCTGGGCGGAGCCTTCAGAAAACCGGCAACTCACAAAAACCAACAGAAGCAGCTAATAGAGATTTAAAATATTCACCCTCAGTGAATTATACATGAACGCAAGAGCGCAGTCCACTCTCTCTTTAATTGGAGCAACATTTAAAAGGTAATATATGGGGACCTCTGCCATTAGCAGGGCTGCGAGAAAGAAGCCTTTTGCTGGTCAGCTGATGGAGGAAAATTAGAACGTATTGCAGAACGCAGTTTGGCCCATGTATGGGAATTTACAATGTTCCCATCTTTTTATCCAGTAAGTTTTAATTCCAAAAGAAGTAACATTAAACTATGACAAAGCTTTATGTGACAAGGTGTTACTTACTTTGGATGTTATTGACTATAGGAGCATTGTTTAGGAGAAAACTACACCGTGTAGTTCAGGCAACCTTGAACTCATGGTGACCCTTGGGCCTGACTCCCGGAAGAGCTGGGATTACGTGTGTCCGCTGCTGTGCCCAGTTTGTAACAGCACTTTACAGAATGAGAAGCCAGAAAAGAATCCTCTGCCACTGATGAATCACTGCATAAATAATGGTACATTCGTGTTGTGAAAAAGAATGCATCATTTCATAGTTTCAGTAGCACAGGGAAATAAGTCTATCTTGTGAAGTACAAAATTACACAACCAGTATGATCCTGTTACCTTCAGCATGAAAAGACAGGGTTAGGAATGCAAATACATCAACAGCAATTCTCTTTTTATAATCTTCAGCTTTCACTGCTTTCTTGCTTTTTAAAAATAATTCCTAGATTTTTCCAAACATCCTCAAGGGAGGAAAGACAGCCTCTTTAACAAACGGTGCTGGAAAAATTGGGCTTTAACCTGCCAAAAACTAAAGCTAGACCGATCTCTTTCACCATGTACAAAACTAAAATCACAATGGATTCAAGACTTAAACATTAAAACAGAAACAATAAACCTGCTGCAAAACAGGTTAGGTAAAACTCCTGGAGACATTGGCTTAGGCAGAGACTTTATGAATAAAACCTCTATAGCACAAGAACTAGCAGAAAGAATCAACAAATGGGATCTCATCCTACTAGAAAGCTTCTGCACAGCAAATGAAATCACTGGCATCACTAAAAGACAACCAATGACATGGGAAAAAGTCTCTGCTAGCTGTTTGTCAAAGGGCTACTATCTACAATATATAAAGAACTTAAACAAATCAGTCTCCCCAAGTTTAAAGACCCAGTTCAAAACTGGGCATCTGAGGGCCGGAGGGTTAGCTCAGTGGTTCCGGCGCCTGCCTCTCAAGCGCAAGGTCCTGAGTTCAATCCCCAGAAACCACATACAAGGCTGGGCGTGGAGACTCACGCCCACCAATAATCAATACCACATACCACAGTGCTGGGCATGGTGGCTCACGCCTGTGATTCCAGCACTTGGGAGACAGAGACAGGAGGATTGCTGAGTTCGAAGCTTGCCTAGGCTACATAGTGAGCTCAGAGCCAGCCCGAACTACAAAGCGAGACCCTGTCTCAAAAAAAAAAAATGGGTACCTGAAATGAACAGACACTTCTCAGAGGCAAAAGTCAAAGCAGCCAAGAAGCATATGAAGAAATGTTCAACATCACTGATCATTCGAGAGATGCAGATGAAAACAACACTGAGATTTCATCTCACTCCACAAAGAATGGCTGCTATTGTGAAATCAACCAGCAATAAATGCTGGCGTGGCTGTGGGGAGAAAGGAACCCTTCTCCACTATTGGTGGGATTGTAGACTTGTGCAACCACTGTGGAGATCTGTGTGGAGATTTCTCAGAAAACTAGGACTAGGGGTCCCATTTGACCCTGCTATTCCCCTGCTAGGAATATACTTAAAGCAATTTTTAAAAATCACATTGGAAAGACATATGTGCACCCCTGTTCATAGCAGCTCAGTTTGTGATAGCCCAATCTTGGAAACAACCCAAATGTCTATCAACTGGAGACTCGAAAAAGATGATGTGTTTTTTAAAATAAAATGGAGTATTACTCTGCCATAAAGAATGACAAGTTTCATTCATTTATGTGCAAATGGATACACCTGGAGGACACATTAAAATGTGAAATAAATAGATCACAGATATGCAAATACCAGATCTTTTCTTTGGTATGAGAACTGTAGATGTAAATGAGTTCTAGAATGTGTGATAGTTTTTGTAAAATAGGAAATATCCAAAGGGAATTTTGTGTGGGAGCATAATGAGGGGAAAGAATAAATATGATTTGGAAAGAAAAAGAAAGAGCATGTATATAAGGGGTGGGGGGTTGTGGGTGGGTTGGGATGTGGGTAAAAATGAGAATTAACTTGTGTCATATACTGATATAAATTCTCCAATGTTGTGTGTGATTGTGAGCTGTCTATAAAGTGTACAATAAAGAAGTCAATTTTTTTAAAAAGCAAAGAAAAAAATAATTCCTCTATTTTCTACAATAAGACAATTTGATAAAAAATGTTTTTTAATATATGTATATAAAATCCCTTAATGGTGCAGGGTTTTCTACTTTTGCGTGAAGGGGAAAATCTTGGAGGTTCATGCAAACAAGTTTCTCTCCATTCACAGAGTAATTTGTGGCCACCGATGGCTTCGGCCCAGACTAGACAGTCTCCTAGTGACGGTTTGGGATTCTCGAAGGTTTTGTTGGGTTCTGTATTCCGGGTACCAGTATCTGAGTGAGCAAGGCAAGCATTTTACCACTGAGCTACATCTCCAGTCTTGAATTATTGAAATTCTTGATGGTTTTTGGAAATTGGGGTGGGGGGGAGAAATTTGCATTACTTCTAATTGATCTTAAAGAGGTTTTCATGAACGTTTTATCTCAAACTTTTCAAACTCCTATAATTCACATTCACAGAAAATGCGGCCATAACAAATAATGCACGCTGGGGATGCTGGATTCCCAAGAGACAGATGATCATTGCTTACACAAACAGTTCGGGGTGTCTTAATGAAGAATTGGATTCATAGCACCAGGAGAAATTTAATAAAGGCGTCCTGCAAGGAAACAGTGTGTTTAATGACACATAAGAAGTACATTTTGTACTGTTTCCTTGAGCAGCCCTGCAAAACTGTCAACAGGGTGTCCAGAGAACCCAGAACCGATGCTGTTAGAATGTTTTCAGTGTGTAAAACACAACACACACACACACACACACACACACAGCCTTAGGGAGTCCGGAAATCAAGCTGCACGTACCTGGAACCCTGTTCAGAGTCACCCAGAAGTGCTCGTCGGGAGAGTAGGTATCCCTCGACCACGCGAGGAAATCCACGGCCCGCCGGTCTCGGAGAACGAAGCGCACGAACTCCCTGGTGAGGGCCACGTAGGCGGAGCCGAAGTACACGGTCAGGCCGCCGGGAGCAGGCGCTTTCCTCCGCCCGGTCCACAGCACGAAGGAGAAGCCCAGGAGGCGCTGCTCCGCGTGGGCGTAGCGGGTCCTCCGCAGAACGTAAGGCGGGGGCAGCACCCCCGGGGTGATGTTCTTCCCCTTGAAGCCCTTCAGGTGCCGCACGATCTCCCTGTTGGTCTTCAGCGGGAAGTCTTGCCCGCAGGTGTTGAGGACGTACTTCCAGGGCACCTGGGAGGCCAGCAGGTCTCTGACGCAGTTCAGGTCGGCCTGGAGCCTGGAGAACCCTGCGTACACCACGGGCTCCGTCCTGGAGGCCAGGAAGGCGTTGGGGAAGCAGCTCAGCAGCTGCCGCACCGAGCTCTTAAACTCAGGGGGGGATTTCGCGTCCACGTGCACGCAGTAGACGTTGTGCGGCATGTAGACGGCCCTGAAGAGCCTCTCGAACGTGTCAAAGTCCTTGTGAATGACCATGACATAGGCCAGAGGGAAGGCGGCCTCCTCTTTGGACAGAGGTCTCGTTATGTAGTGGTTTCGGATCAAGTACTGCGGGCAAGTCACGTTTCTCACAGGCTGCAGAGGTGTGAGTCCAGCCAGGCGGACTCGTTTTCCTGTCACAAGGGTGTCGCACAGTTCTGTCAGGGCTGCGGTGTTTGACATTAACCCCGCCGATGGGTATTTCTGTGGCGCTGAGTTGTTGAGATACAGGAACACAAACGTTAGCCACAAAACCACGAGCCCTAGGGCTAGCCCGAACACCTTCCACTTGGTCTTCTCTCCCATCTCTGTTTCTGGTTCTGTCGTTCTTCTGACGTCACAGCACGGCGGATGTCAGTGTGCAGCTCCGGGCCCTGATGGTGGAGAATCTGCTCTAACTTTTTATTTTTAGCAAGAAGGGAAATGCGACCGTTTGCTGAAGAGAAAAGAGTCGACTCTCAGCCTACAGTTCTGCTCTGACCACAAGGAAGGAGCAAAACAGGCCTCTGGGACCAACTGAGCAGCCCCGCAAGACTGGGTCCAAATGCCCCGGGTCTAGGTCAGTGTGACCTTTGGATGTGCTTAGGGGTCTTCCGTGGAGGGGGAGCCGCCTCACCTCTGGAGAAGGCAGTCGCTGGGGCCACCCTTGGACACAGGGAACACGCTCCAGGCTCCGGCAGCCACACTTACCCCGAAGCAGGTGTCAATGCTCAGAATTGCTGGATACCATGGCCTCTTCACAAAAAAGAAGAGTCAAGAATTCAGTCTCTCAAGTGAGATTCCTCACCCTGCAGGGTTAACTTCCGGAGGAGGCTGCCAAGGTGACTGGTGGGTTCTGTCAAGCTTTTATCTTCTTCGAGATCATCCAGAGGCCCTGGGAGGGAAGCAACCGCATGATTTCCTCTTTGACCAAGAGGACAAAGCCTGAGCACCGAGAGCTCCCAGCTCCCAGCTCTGCCAACTTGCAGGGTATCTGGTAGTGACTGGTTCGGGATCTCAACCCGACCAGCGTCCCGCATGAAACACTCCCCCATCGCCCGTCCCTGTCCTGGCCACCTTTTCCTGACAGCACCTGCTGTCTTTTGGGCCCTGGTGTGACAGCTTCTGTGCCCTTTCCTGCCTTCCCTGGGCCTGGCAGGGAACCGCTGCCCGCCCAGGGCCTCATGGCTGTGGCTCATGGTGTATCCTGGTTTGAGTACCCAGCAGCCAAGAGGAGAGGGGGAGGGGGAGAGGAGGGGCGGGGGAGGGGCGGAGCAGGGAGGCTGATCTGTCTGCGTCTTGGCTTTGCAGGCTCCCAGTTGTGACCGTGGACACGTCACTTTACCTTTCTGTGTCCATGTATTTGTACGATAAAGATTAAAGCCAGCAGGGTTGATTTCTGACTTCATAAGCGGACCTCACTTGGAACACACTCGCCACGGTAAATGCCCTCAAAGCCAGGCTTTTACTGTCACCGCGCCTGTGCCCCATCTCCACTTGCGCGAACTGGAAGTTGGGGCCCCAGGTTCACTGACCCCGCGGCGGCCCAGGCCCCCGCAAGACGCGATGCTGCCACCCAGCGGCCCTGAGCGGAGCCGCTGTGCGCGCCCTGCCCTGTGGGGCTGGAATGCAGGTGCGAGTGGGGCGAGGCTCAGGGGCCTCAGCGGCTGCCCCCCCCCACGACCGCGCGCCCCAGGGGGCGCCCTTCTGAAGACGAGAAGGACTCGTCTGACATCTGATGGGCACCAAGCGCCTCCGGCTCTCAGCGCCCCCTGCTGGCAGCGTGCCGGGGGGTTTCCTAAGGAGGTATACTGTTTATAGTGGTCACCCAAGGACCCAGCCCTGACTGCGACTCACCCCTTCAGGAGTTTCATTGTCTTCCTGTCTTTTGACTGAGAGCAAATTTAAAGCAGGAGTTGGACGGCTGTACCGTCCTGCTATTTTATGGAGGGGAAAAAGCCACGCCAAGAACCAAAGCGACTCCTGGGGGTGACTGCTGGTCGCTGGTGGTTCAAGACAACGAGCCCCTTGCAACACTTCCTTCCTCTGTCCGGTAACAAAGACTTCAGACAACACAATCTCCCAAGCGGTCTCTGGGCTAACTATTCAACTAAAGGACCACTGGGGCCGCGGGTGAGAACGTCTTAACTTGCTGAGGTCTGTGGTTGAGCAGTTTCCACCCGCACACACCAACCTAAGCTAAAGACAATATTTGTACTTTTCCAAGAGGCTGGTAAAATATTTGCACTTTGAAATACAGACCCATAACAGTTTTATGCAGACTAACTTTATCAGGATTAGGTAAATACACCCAAAGCAAAACAAAAACGATTTTAGAAACTGTGACCAAAGCAAATAAATGCATGGAAAACGTTTTTGAAGGGCACCTAGAGTGAATTAACAGTGTTTTGGTGAATGACCTCTCGATCCTCAGTTATCTCCTCTAAATAAGCTATTTGCTGTACGTCACAGAGTTAATCCAACATGCCAGCCTGTGTCCCAGCACTGACTCCGTTGCCCAGTCTGGTGCCCAGCAGAGCCCACCTCCGTCACCCTGCCCCGTCCCTCCACAGTGGACACAGTCTTGCATTTCCGTCAAAGCACCAGGAGTGCAAGGGTCGGTTTTAATCAGATGTAAAGACCGCCGCTGGAGACTCAAGCCCAGGCTCCTTTCTAACCCCTCACACCGAGGTCTGGGACTTTTGCGCTCTGTGCTTGATCCTGGTGTCAAAGACTTAAGACGTTAAAAAAAAAAAAAAAAAGTTTCACCGTAATCATCTTTTGGGTCGCTAGAACTCCGTCATCCCTGCGTAATGGAGACCACCCCCATTATGGAACAAGTGCCCACTGCAATCCCTCCCCCACAGCCACAGTCTCCTCTGTGTTTCTGAGAGTTTGGTTCCTGTAGACAGCGAGTGGGTGTGAGGTCCCGCGGTCTTGTGTCTTTGAGACTGGCTTATTTCACTCAGCCAAAGCTCCTAGGACATGCGGTGACCTATCCAGTGAAGACCAGAGGGCCTGGGCCTGGCTGACGTTCCCAGGAGGGGGTGTCACACCGGAGAGATCTGGTTGTAAAAGGAGGCTAGCTGAGAGGATCTGCAGATTTGCACCGTGACACCATTAGAGGCTTTGCGGCCTTTGCTCTAATGACACTTGAGACTGAGTGGCATCATAGAACACTTGGGGCCACTCTTCCCCTGCCAGTTGTGACCTCCAAAAATGACTCCAGATGATGCCAACTACCCCCTGGCCCAACTCTGAGCCAACAAGCTGACTTCTAAAAGCAACAAAATGAAGCTAACAAAATGTATTGTGTGAGATTTGGATGACCAGGGGCACTTAATGAATGAGTGTTTTGTTATTTAATAATAATGATAACATTTGAAAAATGAGACATTAATTCTAACTCATGCAAGTAACATTGGACTTTTTGGAGCCAGATGCTTATAAAGTGGAACTGTAGTTTGATTAATTAAAACAGTGCCATGGGCCAAGGATTTGGCTCAGTGGTTCCGGCGCCTGCCTGGCAAGCACAAGGTCCCTGGTTCGATCCCTGGTAACCACATACAACAATACCAGGCCTGGTGACTCACACCCACCAGCAATCAGTACCACATACCAACTACCAGGCATGGTGGTTCACACCTGTAATCCCAGCACTCAGGAGGCAGAGGCAGGAGGATTGCTGAGTGTGAGGCTTGCCTGGGCCACATAGTGAGATCAGGGCCAGCCTGAATTATAAAGTAAGATCCTGTCTCAAAAACAAAAACACAGTGCCTAAAATCAGTGTTTTCTTTTGTTTTACTACTAGTTTAAATGCCTACTGGTTATTGATTAACTTTCATGGTTTGCTCCGAAAAATAAACCAAAGGTACTTTATGAGATTCTAATTTTTTCACTCCTTGAAGGCTGACAGTTCAAAAGCCCCTTAAAGATCATTTGTGAAACAGGAAAAAACAAAGGGAACGTGGTAGGGGAAAGTAATGAGGGGAAAGAATAAATATGATTTGAAAAGAAAAAGAAAGCACACACACACACACACATATAGTGGGTGGGGATTGTGGGGTGGGTTGGGTATGGGTAAAATGAGAATTAACTCGTGTCATATACTGGTACAAATTCCCCAATGTTGAGTGTGATTGTGAGCTGTATGTAAAATGTACCAATAAAGAATTCAATTAAAAAATATCAGACACTAAAGAAATCTGCTTGTCTTTCTTTCTCCACTACTTTATTTCTTGCTTCCTTTTTTCCCTCCCTCCTTTGCTCCTCTCTTCTTTCTTTCTTTCTTTCTTTTTCTTTTTTTTTTTTTTGAGACAGGGTCTCGCTTTGTAGTTCAGGCTGGCCCTGAGCTCACTATGTAGCCCAGGCAAGCCTGGAACTCAACAATCCTCCTGCCTCTGCCTCCTGAATGCCAGGATAACAGGTGTGAGCCACCACGGCCGGCACTGTGGTATGTGGTATTGACTGCTGGTGGGCGTGAGTCACCACGCCCAGCATTCTATGTGGTTACTGGGGATCGAACTCAGGACCTTGTGCTTGCAAGGCAGGCGCCGGAACCACTGAGCTAAATCTCTGGCCCAAGAGAGAAAATTTTAATAAAGCACAAATATGCTAACAGATGTGCAGAGGAGAGGATGAAGTGTAGACAGAAATTAATACAGGGCTTGGCATGTAGCTCAGTGTCGACATATCGGATAGACAAGCATAAAGCCCTGAGTTTGATCCCTGACACAAAGAAAGAAAGACAAACAGATACACAGACAGACAGAGGTCCCCCAGGCTGGCCTTGAACGTCCCGTGATCCTCCTGCCTCAGCCTCCTGAGCACCGGTATGACAGGTGTGAGGCACTAGTGGAGCCAATCGGTTTTATACAGTGCTGGGCGGAGAACCCAGAAGGGGACAGACACTGAGGGGCCTGACGCCTGCCCTGCGTTGACTGAGTAGGGTCCGCTCGCCACAGGGAAGCAGAACCTGGCCGAGCCTGAGGAGCCCATGCCCATGTGAGAATGCCAGGCACCCCAGGGGATTCCGTCCCCGTGCTGCCTGAGCCCAGAGCATCCTCTCCTCTGCACATCTGTTAGCATATTTGTGCTTTATTAAAATTTTCTCTCTTGGGCCAGAGATTTAGCTCAGTGCTTCCGGCGCCTGCCTTGCAAGCACAAGGTCCTGAGTTCGATCCCCGGTAACCACATAGAATGCTGGGCGTGGTGACTCACGCCCACCAGCAGGTGGAAACCACCAGGGCCCAGCACCTGAGTCGCAAGAGTGGCTGAGAGGTTGGAGAAAGGAATCACAGACGCTTGGACAGGGCAGTAGTCTGTGTTCCTGCCAGAGACGGGAGA
>PVIC010036442.1:0-18574 GCA_004025085.1 Thryonomys swinderianus
AAGAAAAAAAAAACATGGTAAAGCTCTAAAGAAAAGGTCAGTGGTGTTATTCATGTTGTTTGCCTTCAAGTCACTTAAATGAATATTTCTACATACAAAGCACAACTCCTGGGGTTTTAGATGACATAGACATTAATAATACATGGTTATTGCTCTCTGGGGTCTACTAAACACTTTGGAGAGAAAGGCCTACAGTATGTGAGAAAAGCCACCACTGGTGCTTCCTGGCAGCAAGCACAGCTGATTCAAGCCTATTTCAGATGATTTCTTTTTTCCTTTAGAAGAAAATTGGAGTAAACTAGAGACCTGAGGGGAAAATCATATCGCCAGGCTTCATAACAGACAGAAATAGAGAAGGTTCAAAAGTCTGATCACCATGCTGTAACAAATAACACTTCCTCCTCACCTTCTATGTGCCTGGCCTGTTCTAAGTGACATCCCCTATTAGCATCTTTAGTCCACGAAACAGTGTAGTAAGGTGGGTACTCCTGTTAGCATCTCCGTGTTAAACTGAGACAGACAGGATAAGTAACCAGCAGTGACACCACTAATAATGACTGAATTCTGTAAGATTTTCATTTTGTGACACTTTCTTCAAACTTCAGGACCTAATCTAGATCATGTCCCGGACTAAGAGATGGGTCATACCCCAAGCTGGAAGAAATTGGATAAGCAAAATTAACCAGTGGTCCTTGTACTGTGGGGATAAGAAAATCAGGCTGCACTGAGTGACAACAGTTTCATGTCCCAGCTGTACCAGCTTTCAGGTTTAAAGATATTGCCTCGTTTTGCAGGACACGTAGACCAGGAAAATTGGATCCAGTTGTTTAAGCGTTAAACTAGGTTGATCCAGCTTTTTGGTGACTGTACAATGTCATGTGGACACTTCCCTAGCAAAAGGCCAGAACAAGACCCTAGGACGGCAAATTCAATTGAGGATGCTGACAGGTGCTAACAGTTATCTGGCAAGTATCCTGTTTTTCAAGGTCCTGGGTGGCCTCCTTAAGTATCAGGGCTAAAATTGTCCAAAGTGATCAAAAGTAGAGGAAAATGTAGATACCACTGTGGTGAAGTTCCTTACTTCGGTAACATGGTTTATCGGACAGAACTTTGTCTTCACTCTGTCGCTCTCTCAAGTTTCTCCCAATCACATCCTTCGCTCTCAGCCTCCCTTCTTGAAAAGGCGTCAACTTCAACAAATCATTCAACATCTGTTCATTAAGCAAATACCTATGACATGCTTTCCACACAGACATGACAGACCCTGTGATGGCCCTCACCACACAGGCTCTCTAGGTGGGAACAGAGAAGAGTAAGCGAACATTATGACCTGGCCTCTGGGGGCGACGTAGATGTGTGTGTCACGGCAGCGCGCTGGGGGGCCGTCTGATGGAGGTGCTCACTGAGGGAAGGGACTTCTGAAAGGAGAACTCGAGGAAAAGACATCGAGGAGCTGAGGTAGGAGAAGGGTCTCAGGCAAAGAGGGTCCCTGGGGTTAAAGCCAAGCAAAGGAGTTGTGACCTGCAGCAAGAGGTGGGAAGTGAGAAAGATACAGTACTGCCCGATGCTTTAAGCTTCCGTGACAAGGAGTAGAACAGATCCAGATCAACATGTAACACTACTGGTGGATGAACTTACAGACCCAAGGGTTTCAACTGGGTGAGACTCTACCTTAGCAGTGAGAATCACAAAGACTTTCTCAAGAGATGTCTGTGTGTGTGTGTGTGTGTGTGTGTGTGTGAGAGAGAGAGAGACAGACAGACAGACAGACAGACAGACAGAGAGAAAGTGAGACAGATAGAGAGAAGCAGACGTAGAGAGAGGGAATCATCAAAAGTCATCAGCCTCTCCCTTTTCCCTTTAACTCTGGCCTCCACAGTCCCCCTCCCCATGGTGTGTTAATAGCATTCTTTAGATGATTCTGAATTGTCTACCTAATTATTTTGCCTGGATTTCCTTTTCTTAATTTCCTCACATCGCCTCCTTTCCTCCCTTTCTTCTCTAAAAAATCTTAAGAGAAGCACCATTCCCATAGTTAGACAAACAATAAAGTTAAACATTTGGTTCTTTTACTACTATTCATTTATTCAAATATTTGTGGAGAAGCTCACTGTTCCATGCATAATGTAGTCAAAAGGAAGTTTTCCTCTAGTAGATACATTTATTTCAAAAACAGTATCCAATTAGTTTAGGCCAAGTATCATTTCACATAGTATAAGAGAGACCCAAACCACAGACAATCACTCCTCTTACGTACAGGTTTAACCCTAATGATTTCCATTTTTTTTTTTTTGCTTTTTGGAGACAGGGTCTTGCTTTTGTAGTTCAGGCTGGCCCTGAGCTCACTATGGTGCCCAGGCAAGCCGCCGCGAACTCAGCAATCCTCCCGTCTCTGCCTCCCGAGTGCTGGGATTACAGGCGTGAGCCACCACGCCGAGCATTATATGTGGTAACCGGGGATCGAACTCAGGTCCTTACGCTTGCGAGGCAGGCGCCGGAACCACTGAGCTAACCCTCCGGCCCTGATTTCCATATTTTGTGATGGCTTCTAACAATGGTCTGGGTATCTGGAAGGAAAAGTGAACTTACAAATATTCCAGAACAGTCAACAAACCATACAATTATTACCTAGCATATATTTAACTCTTGATATTTATGTTTTCTGGTGTGTGTACAATATGATAGCTAACAGCACAATCTCAAGATGCAAACTTTTTTTTTTTTTTTGAGACAGGGTCTCTCTTTGTAGTTCAGGCTGGCCCTGAGCTCATTATGTAGCCCAGGCAAACCTCGAACTCAGCAATCCTCCTGCCTCTGCCTCCCAAGTGCTGGGATTACAGGTGTGAGGATGCAAACATTTTTTGGACTCAAACCCTACTTTCACTCTTTTTAGTAATATGGTACACTGAATATTAGCTGCCTTATGGCACTAATTTCAAAGCTTAACATTTCTAAAGAATATTATTACAGGGTAAAATGTTGAAATGCTGTACAATCTACTGTAGGGGTAAATAGAAAAATGACAAGGATCTTTCTTCTGAAGATGAGAATTTGTCATTCACTTATAGTCTTTCTCTGTCCACCAACTCAGATCATATAAGTGTCTAGAGTTGTGGGTAATACAAATAAACAGTTTTTCTGAAATCACTATGTCAATCTTCTTGATTTCCATTTTAGTATTTTTATCTTACTTTGGATCAAAGGGAATTTATCTGTTTTTAATTTTCACTTTAGAAAGACATTTAATTTTTATTATTTCTAACTATCATACTGAACTAAAATGTGTTGGCCATGGCAATTAAAAAAATGTTGACTTTGCCAAATAACGTATAAATTGTGAATTCAAGGAGAAAATCACATTAAACTGATTTGGCTTTTTGCACGTTGAACAAGACAGTTGCCTTGGTTTTTTACTTTCCTATTGACACAGTGATGTCACACTGATATTTCTTGGCATGAGAATTGACTATGTTAAACTAATATACACCCAAAGACATCATCTCACAAATTTTCTAAACAAACTTTGGAAATTTAAGATGGGCCAAATCATTTGCATATTTAGGGCCAGAAAATCTGTTAAAAAGCATAGTTTATTTGAATTCAAACTGCATAACTGGCTTATAAACATATACTATGTAGGTCGCCATTCAGTGTCCATTAAGTGAAAATCCTATTGACACAAAAAGAAATTTTGAAAAAGGGGGCATTGGTATGTTCAAAGCACATCTGAATCTCAGAAGGCCAGATTCATATACACAGCTAACATTATGTTCCACTGTGGTGTGAAGGTAATTGATTTCCTACTACCTATTTTTTTAAGTATCCTTACACAAAACAGCTTGTGAAGAACAAATAAAATTCCTAATGTATAGAAAACTTTATACTTTTTATGATCTGTTTAAACTTTGAACATTTTCAGTGAGTATTAGCAATTCAGTAAAAGATCATGAAAATTATTTTTCAGAAATATGGTTTAGTGAGTTATGCTAAATTAGGACTTTTCAAATATATACTCACATATTTATGTTTATGGCTATTAGCTATTATTGTTTCAATTTTTCTAAATTGTTTTATCTTTTCTTCAACATTTCTTGACAAAAGCATTTTCAAAAAAATTTAGCTACATGATTTTACTGCATACTGAGAATCCAGTATAAACATTAGGTGAGTCCATCTTACTATGTGATCTACTAATAAAAATATAATGAACTTTTAAGTTTTAATATATACTCTTTTGGTATGATAAGTTGTTATATCAGGTTATTATAGATTCTGTGATTTCATAAGTAATATGCTTGAAATTAGAAAAAAGTAATTTAAATAGTAAAATGCTAATAAAAACATGATTCTATAATAAAGGAAACTTCCTATATTTCCTTTCTTAAGTATATGCATAGTTGGGTTCTAATATTTCATATTGATGATGGTTTTTGAATTTTTTTTTTTTTTGAGACAGGGTCTCGCTTTGTAGTACAGGCTGGCCCTGAGCTCACTGTGGAGCCCAGGCAAGCCGCCGCGAACTCAGCAATCCTCTTGTCTCTGCTCCCGAGTGCTGGGATTACAGGCGTGCGCCACCACGCCCGGCATTGTGGTATGCGGTGTTGATTGTTGTTGGGCGTGAGTCTCCACGCCCAGCATTCTATGTGGTCACCGGGGATCGAACTCAGGACCTTGCGCTTGCGAGGCAGGCGCCGGAACCACTGAGCTAACCCTCTGGCCCGGTTTTTGAAATTTTAAGCTGCATTCTGGGATGCTGACATTTTAAAAAATGAAATCTCAGATCATTTTGTGTTAAAGCATACAAAAATGTAAAAACAGAGATTAACATAAACTAATGTGAAATGATAACTTTTACTGGCTATTTTTTCATCAAAATTGTATAAAAGAAGTTAAAAATAACTATACCCATATACCTATATTTTAATGATATTTTTCTAATGAAACAAGGCCAGATGATTTTTTTCCTATTGTTTTTATGTGATTCTGGATTTTTAAAGTTTAGGGTTTTTTTCTTACTTCACTGAATATTGATAAAATGCTTCTATATGTATGTGTGTGTGGATGAGTCAAAATCATAATTATGTCATCATGTATTTTAAATAGAACACTGTATTATGAACCAGAAGAATTTTGAGCTCTTAGACAATCCACTTAGCTTATTAACTTTTAGGGTTTTTTTTCTCATTTAAAAAATGTGATCCTGTAGAAAAACTCAAAGGAAATAGATATATAATTGTTCAAGGTACACAAACATTAACTTTACATGAATATAGAAGTACATTTTTGTATCCTATTTATTTTGAGAATCATATACTGTACCTTTTTTTTTAGCATTTTCTTACCCAGCAAAAAGTCTCAGTCTCTTGCATATTTGTAGATTTGATTCAATAATGTAAGAAAGAGATGGAGAGATTCTATACACAACACACTGATACTACACAATCAAAATGATATTTATTGAATAAAACTGATAAGTAACTATTATTATCCTCCCTTGACATAGGTGGAAATAAATATGAATATGAAAGAATATTCCCTCCCATCTTTGACATATGTTCCACTCCCATGATGTCATTTAATGATATGTAGAAACATTACTTTGGAATGATCCACTCCCTTAACACAAGCACTGCAGGCCGAGGGCAGATTTGAGCTGGTTACTACATTGCTATCTACCGTATGCTTCCAAGAGACAAGTTTCAATTTAAGAAAATCATGATTATAAAATAAATCAGAGTCAATGACTTTGAGAAACCTATCTTTGTATTTCATTGTATATTATTGTTAAAATATCAAACATTTAACATTGATATGCACTGCTTCAACACTATAGAAATTTGAGAGAACCAAAATATGAAGCTAGATGACCAGATTTGACATATTTAGCAACCTTATATGGAAATTTAATTTCTCCAGTAATATAGCATCACTGAGACTTATTTGTATAAATATACATATTTTGTATATCTGCACTCAAGGAAATTTTTTAAAAGATAAATTTAACACTTGTTCATTCTAAGAAACACATTTTGTTCCTTTTAAATACAAAAGGCAGTAAAACAACACTAAGAATTGTCATTTCCATGTATCATTTATGTTTTTCCTTTTGTTTTTTCTTTTGACCACCTAACAGTCAACTTTGAAGACTCTGTTGGTTTAGTAAAGAGTTTGAACATACACCTCATTAAAAAAAAAATAACAATCAGCAAGCTCAAAATAACGTTGTCACCAAACAATAAATAATGCTTCCCTCTAAAATATCACTTAAAGATGAATACATTTCAGGAGTTGAAAGGTGGCAGCGCACCTGCGGCACAAACCTTAAATGAAAAATAAAGACAACTGGGTTGTAGGGTGCCTTTCGCTCTTCAAAATAAAATTCTTTACAGCACACAAGACAAATGGCACAAAAGTGAAAGGGCAGTGACGCAGATTGGATAGGCTTACGGCGTAATTAAATTAAGGCTTGTGTGGCACATATGACCACAAAGCGGACCAATGCTCGGGCTGCTGAATGGAGGTGGCCAGCCTGTCAATAAAGACCCTTTAAACTGGTTAAATGCATCCTAAGCATGTGCACAGAGCTTTCTCGCTAACAGGTGGCTGGGTAAACCTCAGCTGGTGCCACCCAGGGCTGTCACACTGACCTCCTTTAGGATAATTTCAGCCCTCTTTTTCAAAAAAATTTGTTACTGTACTTGCTGTGGTGGAAACAATTTAGGGATGAATAATTTCTTTTGGTCCCCAGAGGCATGGTGGCTCGCTCTCCCCCTCTCCCTTTTTTTTTCTTGTACTCCCCTCTCCCCCTCTTTTCCTGGGTTTTACTACTGAATTAACATAAAGGAACAGTGACAACAGCAAGCTGAAAAGCATAGCTGGTGGGAGGATTAAGTATATCATTGAAAGGAATTATGTTGTAAATGACGGGGAGGGTAGGGGCTTCTGTTCCTTGGTCCCATCTGGTCTTAAAAGAATACCTTGTTGTAATTGCCCCCAGATGGTTGGTGCTACACTGGGGTCTGGACAGCCAGGTGCCACTGTGCCCTGCTGGGTGTGATATTCATTGCTACATGCAGTGACAAAAATGGACTTTATTGAAACCTAATTTCTTCCAGGGTATTACACAAATATGAAATGAACCTCTCTCATCGAGAGGGAGCTTTGTGTGTCTCCACGCCGAAACCGTCTCACCTAAGATGAGGCCGCCTGGTTATTTTACTTTTAACAACTATCCTGAAAGAACGAAGCAAAAACAATCCACAATGTGTGCTGGATTTAATTCAGTATTTTCCAATAATATAGTCAACGCCAATGGCAGGTTTTTATTTCTCGCTGCTAGGTGGTTCTCAAGTAATATTTAACTATGATTTTCAAGGCTGTGTTGGGAGTATTTTATTATTGAAATTAAAAAAGAAAAATAGTGAATTATAGTATAACCAAGGCACAAACACATTGTGTTACTGAGCACATTTACGACTCAAAATTTCACCAGCTGATTTAAGAAACAATTTGTGAATAGTGTCGCTTTAGCATTGATATTATTATAGAAGAAAAAGAAAACCAAATATAAATACTAAGAAAATTTGAACTGCCTTGCTATGAAATTATGCTTAGTTTTACAAGAAAATTTTACTTAAATTTATTTTAACATTTTTATTAATTTAATATTTTGAAAACAATGATTCAAAAATAAATATAAAAATTCATAATGGTGTAATTCAATTATGATTATTTTTTATTCTAATTGTATATAGAATAAGTCTAATAGATGCTATGCAACAATTAAACAATCCAATAGCCTTTAGGCCTTCCTAATTTAAAAACACAATATTTCTTTATTCAAGGTACTTCTCATTATAATTTTTTTTTTGAGACAGGGTCTCGCTTTGTAGTTCAGGCTGGCCCTGAGCTCACTATGGAGCACAGGCAAGCCTGGAACTCAGCAATCCTCCTGTCTCTGCCTCCCTAGTGCTGGGATGACAGGCGTGAGCCACCACGCCTGGCACTGTGGTATGTGGTATTGATTGCTGGTGGGCGTGAGTCACCACGCCCAGCATTGTATGTGGTTACCAGAACTAAACTCAGGGCCTTGCGCTTGCGAGGCAGGTGCTGGAACCACTGAGCTAAATCTCCGGCCCTCATTATAATTTTTATATGTTAATATTTTACCAAATTAAATCAAACTCATTGTTTATATCTTGAAATTTTCATTATGAAATTTAGATATTTTTATTAAGTCAAACTTGGGAATTAAGTTATAGAATAGAAAATGAACATCTTAAATACCACTAATATTTCCCCATAAAGAATAGTTATAATTTTACATGGTATAAACATATATAAACAGAACTAATCTTCATAAAATATAATCCTTTAGTATTTGAGCAACTCATGTTAAATATGAATTTGTTGGTTCTTGATGTACATGTAATAGGAGAGTCAAAAACAGAGACGAAGACTTAAATGAAGGAAATGTGTTAAAGATTAGAATTCGTGTAATGATTGCTCCAAACACTGAACTTTGTCAGCTGAGAACAGGTTTCTATACTTTATAAATAAAACTTTGAGGTGAATTCTCTATAAATACAATCTCAGTATTCTGTCAAAAACCTTACGGATTTTTGTTTGTTTTTGTTTTTGTTTTGAGACAGAGTCTCACTTTGTAGTTCAGGCTTGTCCTAAGCTCACTATGTAGCCCCGGCAAGCCTCGAACTCAACAATCCTCCTGTCTCTGCCTCCCGAGTGTTGAGATTACAGGTGTGAGCCAGCACGCTTGGCACTGTGGTATGTGGTACTGATTGCCGGTGGGCGTGAGTCACCATGCCCGGTATAATTGTATGTGGTTACTGAGGATGGAACCAGGGACCTTGCGCTTGCTAGGCAGGCATAGGAACCACCGAGCTAAAATTCTGGCCCAACCTTACTGTATTTTGAGGCAAAGTAATTCTATAGAATCCACTGTCTACATATATGAATGTACCTTGTAGGAAAGTAAGAAGGGAAGCAAAAGAGGTCTAGAGGAGAAACCATATGGCTTGAGCCCCATGTGGCCTGGCCCTCGGAGCTCTGTGACTGTGGGCAGCCATCAAAGCTTCACTAAACTTCAGTTTCTTCACCAAAAAATGGTTGTAAAAGAGTTTGATTACAAGATCAGAGCTGTATTTTTAAAATATGTGTGTGTGTGAAATGTTATTATGGGAGATACAAAAAACAGCAGGAGGTTCCAAGCAGCCTGCGCATTCATTATTTGGCTGCATATGATGAGAGAAGAAATCGGGGGAAGACTGTTCACATTGGGAGATATAGCACTGAAAACTGTTAGATTATGCATTATATGGATTTTTTTAAAATTCCATCAATTTCCTTTCCCATTTTTGAGACAGCTGGGAAATCTCTGTAAGTAGTGGATTAGGATATGCTTGACTCATGAGAGATCTCTGCTGCAGGCTTTTCCCTTCCTTTTCCTTCTCATCCCTGAGGCATCATTCTCATGGAACCAACTTCCCTTGCAAAAGGGCATTTGAGAAGATTAGCACAATACAGAAGGTACAACTGTGTTCTTTCCTGACATACTTAATGCTCAAGTTTCTGGATATTTATTTAAATTTTGAAAAGTTGCTTGTACAAAATAATGATTTGGGGCTTCTATGTCAAATCAATAGAGGACTAAGTCTTCATCAACTTGGTATAGGCTACAGTTTGTTATCCCCATGAACAGTGCACTGGGACTGTTATAAGGATATTCTGAAGGTGGTCGCGTGCACACACACACACACACACACACACACTCACACAAGCTTTCTGGTCATAGCAAATGAAATTGGTCACGATACTAGGAAAGAGAAAACAGATGAATAATTTTGTTAGTTTTAAACATAATTTTTAATAGGACTTTATATGGCAGTGCCTATATATAAAAATTAACAGAGCTTAGAATTAGGGCCATGAGGGCTGTAGCTCAGTGTGGGAGTACTTGACCAACACGTGCAAAGGGACTGGGTTCAATCCCCAGCACTGCAAAACAAAAAAAAAAAATCACAAATCTTATTTTTTTGTCCCTTACAGTGAATTCTTACTCAACATTTTTAATTGAGTTTATTGGTACATTTTAAGTATACATTATGATCACATTCATTATTGAGAATTTGTAATGTACATGACATATCTTGATTCTTTTTTTCCCATGGCTCTGCCCTCTTTTACCCCACCCCCACCCCAATATTCGCAAGTATTGCTTTCTTTTTTTCCCTTTTTACTATCAAAATTTTCTCTCCCCTTCTTTACTATCCTCTGCCCTCCCTCCCTAGTTCCTCTTCCCCTTTGAGTATTTTCTTCCTATTTCACAGCACCTACTATATATTTTGGACCTTATTTACAGCCTTACCTTCAGAAACAATATGGTATTTATATGTGTGTGCTACTTCTTTTACTTATGAGTATGGCCTCAAGGTGCATCCAGGTAATCCTATTCATCACGTCTAAGAGCTGGTCATCCAGATTCTTTTACACAACTTCAACCATGAAAAGTATTTGATGTTCACAAAAAAAACAAGGTCAATATAGGGATTTTTTTTTTTTTTTTTTTTTTTTTTTTTTGCTTTTTTAGAGACAGGGTCTCGCTTTGTAGTTCAGGCTGGCCCTGAGCTCACCATGGTGCCCAGGCAAGCCGCTGCAAACTCAGCAATCCTCCCGTCTCTGCCTCCCGAGTGCTAGGATTACAGGCGTGAGCCACCACGCCCAGCATTATATGTGGTAACCGGGGATCGAACTCAGGTCCTTGCACTTGCAAGGCAGGCTCCGGAACCACTGAGCTAACCCTCCGGCCCAATATAGGGATATTCTAATTATTAAAAATTTATTCTTACTTTACATTGAATTGTGCTTTCATGTAATCTAGTTTTCTGCCACCTGAAGGTCAGTTCTGCATCACCATCTGAGAAATACTATTGCTAAACAAAAACAGAGATCTTACATTTTTGCCCAAGCTTCCTGTCTGCCACTTTCACTGTTCCTTCATTTTTATCCTATATTATTCTTTTCCTAATCTAAAACATTTCTGAGAAGTCTCCCGCCTATATCAACATTCTTTGATATCACAAGCTATTTCATGTTTACTGGAAAATTTTTAATATCCAAAAATGTTTTCCACCTAATAAGCACACAGCAAACATTTATTGGATAAATACGTGAAACAGTGACTTCAGACAGTACTTCAGGCAGTGGCCACTAAAATAGTTCAGACCAGAGCGAATGGAGAGAACTGTGTGCCACAAAGTAAAAAAGGAAAACAGTGGCCAATCTTGGTTCTCCAAAAACACAACACCCCAAAATGAAGGCCTTGGAATCATAGTCTCTCGCTGAGCTTTTCCTGTCCTACGACCTCTGGCCCTTCATTCTGCCCTGAGATAAGCCACAGAAACTAGAATTCCTCTTTCTCAGGGCAGGTCATAGAAACCAGAACCTCTCAGCTCTAAAGTCTTTTCACTGTAAAACCTAAAAGTATCACACTCCCTTTCTGAATAGAAGTGGGCTGTAAAGAAATTATCTCACCTACCTCATTTGTTTGTAATCAGGAGACAGTTATTTCTGAAGGGTCTGGCCTGATATGAGAAGGAGAGGAATGCTGTATAGGGAGGAAGAGAATCTGAGTAGACAGCTCTGTGAGATTCCCCTTAGTCTGTTACTGTCAGAACATTCCCCTTGTGTCCAGACTTCCAAATGATTGTCCGTACTCCCTCAGACCTGGACATAAAAAGAGTGCCTGACTGTTGGATGTCTAGATCATTATTATAAAGATTTCCTCAATGCAAACTATTATGACCAAATAAATATAACTTTGTTCTTGTTCATCTGTTTTTTGTTTTAGGAATGAAGCAATGACTCTTTGTGATGGGCAGGTAAAGAATTATCCCCTTTTCCTTTCTACAGTCTCGAAGTTCGTTTTCTTAGTGGAGAAGGTAGAGCAGCAGCAGTATGTCCAACAACTGCTTACTGTGCAAACCTTAAGCCCTTGTTGTCATTCTGATCGCTGAATTATGTCTTTAAGTCGCATGATGAAAAATGCTCATTTTGGTTCCATTTTTTTTTTCTTTTTGGAGACAGGGTCTCACTTTGTAGTTCAGGCTGGCCCTGAGCTCACTATGGTGCCCAGGCAAGCCGCCCCGAACTCAGCAATCCTCCTGTCTCTGCCTCCCGAGTGCTGGGATTACAGGCATGAGCCACCACGCCCAGCATTATATGTGGTAACCGGGGATCGAACTCAGGTCCTTGTGCTTGCGAGGTAGGCGCCGGAACCACTGAGCTAACCCTCCGGCCCCCTTGGTTCCATTTTTTTAAAAAATGGTTCTATAATAGCAAGTAGTTTACACATGATTCCAGAAAACCTATATACTCAAGGATTTAGTGTGCTTCACCCACAAACCACATCAGGAAGGGATTGAGATAGATCAGTGGAAAGAAACACTCCTTCAGAATGCCTCTTGTTGACTTAGATTCAGCCTTTCCCTTCTCTGGACCCTTTCTTGAAATATAAGATCTTCTAAAATGTCAAAATTTTCTTTGCAGTTTTGAAGAGAAGATTGTAAGGGTATGGTGCCTACAGTTCAAATTATTTTTTTTTGGACAACCCAGTATTCTATGATACCCACTCTAACACCCTGGCAAGGCAGGAAGGGACGAGCTTGTGAGATACTCGCCAAAGCCATCCCATTAGCCGCTATCTCCCAGATTTTATCACTTAATAGGCTTCTTGTTTCCAGAATTAGTTCTCAAAATATAAATTTGGATCCCCCATTCCATTCTCTTTGCGCATCCACCGAAGCTCCTAACTCAGTTCACAAAGCCGTTTCACATCTGACCTCCCCCCCCCCTTTAAGCTCATGTCCTTCAACCTCTCTCCTTGCCTCAGTCTTCATCAGCACAGAGAGATGTGGCTATGCATCCTGCCTCTGTGAGGTGACTTCCTCTGTTTCATCCCAGGAGCTTCTGCTCTTCCCTCAAAAGCCAGCTGAAGTGATCATTTCAGCAGCACATACAGTAAAATTAAAACAACGGAAAGTGACCATAGATTCTTGCAAATTCAAGAAGCATTTCATATTTCATGGGGTTTTGACAGCAGTCAGATCCACTGGGATAAAAATTAGAATGGCGATTCTAGCAACTGGAGGTGGGAGAATAAGGAGTTACTGTTTCACAGATGCAGTTTTAGTTTGGCACGATGGAGAACTCTGCGCTCAGCGATAGTAATATGTATGGGAATACACTTAACGCCGCTGAACTGGACATTTAGAAGGTGGTCAGGATGGAAATGCTATGTTATGTGTATTCTACTACAAGTTCGGAAACACGAGCTATGTGTTGGGCATAGCGGAGAGGCACAATCCCAGATACTCAAGAGACTGAGGCGGGAGGATCACGAGGTCCTGGCCAACACAGCCAGAATGGTTCTGAAAACAGTGACAACAAAAATGAACTAAACTGTCGTGGTTCCTTCCCTCTGTCTCCATTCTTATCTCTGGAGAGAGCTGGACATTTGCATTATTTTTAGACTGAAATAGCTGCACTTTAAGTGACTGCCAGACTATTTGTAGCCCTGAATTCACAGGTGTTTAATATTCATCAACATATTGAACAACATAAGTGGTTGGGCAACATAAATGTGCAGAGTTGCTGAGTGGAATATAGTGTGTGTACGCCCATAGGTGCAAAAACTCTGTCCTCAAGATAAACTTCCTACATAGAACTCTGCACATCTAGACCATATGGTCTGTTCTCTTGTAAAACCACTTTTATTGAATGTAATTTGCCGTTATGTCATCATTGAACCACAGTGGCAGCCACTATATTTAATGCACAGATACTGTTGAAGGTGGTGTATTGTTCCCCTTTTGAATATTTACAAAGAAAATCTCCTTTGACTCAGCACTATTGAACTCTTTGCTTGAAAGAAAATATGAATAATATAATTAAGCATGTTCTCATTTTTCCTACCCTCCAGAAAGTTCAGAAGCCAAATGCCTATTCAAGTATTTATTAGACTATAAATTATGCATCCTTTTTGCCCATTTGCTATTGTCTTCAGATTATTTATTTAAATCCTTTCTCTTCTAGATTTATTGTTATTCAAATGTTTTCTTTAATTTCATTTTATGAGCCACATTAAATACATTCTTGAATAAAGAACAAATAATTAACTAATAAATTCACTCTTTCTTCTAAGGTCCTAGTAAACATGTCCTATATTTCTAATATCAATTTTATAATTTATTTGTATTTTCATATGTACCATTCAAACTAGACAATAAGCCCTTTTAGTGGACAGTCCCTGTCTTGTTGATATTTTTCTCAACATAATTAGAATTCTATTTAATGCTTTATGCACAAATAAATCTATAGATTAAACCAATATCTAAATAGAAATGAGAAATTCAATAACATTGGAAAACAAGATGTAGCATTAATTTTTTTAACTCACAAAACGTCAAGATTTTGAATCATATCACACCTTTTGGGAGAATTTCCAGCTTAAGCTCTGGCTTATTTTACTTCTTTTGGCTTTTTTTCTTAACCTAAGATTCAACTCAACTGTGTCTTCTTGTATGTGTGTATACCTGTGTGTGTATGCTTGTGTGGAAGATCAGAAGTATATACAGTGAGAATTATGATTGATCATTTCTCTCATCTTGTATGATATATAAATAAGCAATAGTAGTACATGCTCACTATGTATATGCATGTATTACTACTATACATATCTATATATGATGGAGATGAAAACTGCTATACATAAATATATGTATCTAAGTTATATATATATATTTAATATATGAAAATGAAATTTCATATGCACACACATTATATGTACATATATTCATTTATAAAATCACAGACATATGTATCTCAACTAGGTCATCCTGGTTCTATTTGCTGAAAGTTTTTTACTCTTATGGGTCTCCATGACACAAATGCTCTTCACATTATTCATTACTTGGACCCCATAATGAACTTGTCCCTCTAACTACGCTTTAGCATGCTTAATTATCTCTCTCCAATCAAACTGTTTCCATTTATGTGGAAATTCTAGTCTGTTTCTGACTGAGCACCAAGCACATACCAAACTCCCTTATGGCATGTTTGTGCCATGAGTAGCATTATTTCTCTAACTGAATTCATTCTTGTCCAAGCCTTGATACTTCTTTGTATTGCTCCTTCTCTTAAGTACTTTCTCTTTATATTTATCATTTCCATTGTCTTACCAAAAAAAGACATCTGGTAGTGATTATCATTTCACTGTCCTCTTATTGTGCTTCTCATAACCAATCTACCTCCAGTGACTCCTTAGTTTCCCTTCTATTTATTTCTTAAATCCTCCTTTGTAAATCATTCTACTGACCCTTATCTTCTAAGATATTTAAGGTAAAAATCAGGGTTATTCCAACAGTGTCCAAATGTCCATCCCTTTTTGACTAGATAATTAAAATGCAAATATTGGGTTAATTGCTAACCTTTATTAATTAAAGGTTATTATTATTATCATTATTATTAATTAAAGATTAATTGTTAACCTTTATTGGGTTAATTTCCTTCTCTTTATCACCCCATATGTGGTTCCTGTGTTGCAATTCCTTAGAACTACACCACTGGCTGAAACTGCTTTCTTTACCTAATAATTATTTCATCTGTTCTTCTCAACCATACAGGTAATGAAAGGAACACAGGTGCTCAGGTCAAACTGATTTGGATTTCAGTATCAGCCTTTCCCCATGATCTGCATAAAACTAGGGTGATAAGGAGACAGTCAAAACCCGAGCCATCCATCTTTGCATGTGAGTGATCATCAAGCCAGCCTAGTTGATTTACTTCTAGAAGTCAACATTCTTACATTAAGAGGGGTTTTAGATTCTATTAAGTATCTGTCCATGGCCTTGAGGTTTCAGTTGCTAACCTTGGTGAGGACTTTCATTCTGAGTTAATTAAAAGACTTGTGTAGGTCACAAATATTACTCATTCCTTGAAGATTCAAAATTAATTGTAAAGAGTTTTATGTTTTAAAGTGTCACCAAAATAAGTGAATATACTTTCTCAGGTGAATTAATCAATATATTTACTCCAATTTATGCAGGTTAAAGTGATGGCTCTCTCTGCATGGTGTATGTGTGCACTTAGGACCAATAACAGATTTCCAAATATATATGCTTTTACAGATTTTCATTCAAAAAATAGAAAAAAAATACTACTTCTGGGCAGGCGTATTTTTATGTGCTTTTTCTAGAACTTGAGGCCAGTGACAATTGTCCTTGCAATTTGAAAATAGCAACCACAGGCTGTAAAGGCCACCGGAGTTCTAATAGTGGCATAGTCATTTCTGGTGAGATTTAGAAGGTGTGGAAAAACTGTATGCACCATCCTGCCCATAAAGAAATGGTAGCCAGAGATATGCTAGAGAGACATACAGGATACAAAGAGTCAGCATAGCAAAGCCAAGTCCTGGCTGTGCTCACTAATCTCGGAGCTCTGAGACTGCTTAGCCTGTTTCCCTTGGAAACCTGAGCCCATGAAAAACAATGGCTCTCGGAATCTCCTGAAGCTCTAGGCTCCTCTCAGAACCAGGAAGGTAAAGATGTGGAACCCAAAGGACCACACGTGCCAAAAACAACTACTGTGACACAAAGTTTACAGTGAATTAATGTTTAGTGGTAATTCAGCTGTTTTGTTGGTAATAAGTCACGAAATAAAGTCAAATAAATTAAGTTAACTTTGCAATGTTTGGTGAAATTACAAGTCATTTAAACTACTTGTGCTTAACTACGTCTAAATGTTTTTTTCTTAAATCACTATACTTTATAAGAAAACTTATTTTACGCTTGATCTCAGCCAGAGAGCAGAAAAGTGATTAGGAAAACCTATTTAACTGCTGCTTCATAAGTGAATTCAGCAAAACTCTCTAAGTGAAAATATTTTCTATCACTTTTAATAATACATTTATAGCATTATTAAACATACTATAGCTGTATTTAGAAAAAATAATATATGCTATTTTACATTTTTAGAAAAGCATTTACATTATATTACTAATACAAATCTAGCATGTTATATTTAAAGTTAGAACATTCTCTACATTTTTACACTGGAAGTCTTTTCTTAGAATATAATGCGATATTTCTAAGGCATATAACCAAATTTACTTTGCCTTAAATTCGCATAGGTGGGAGAAGCATTTATCAAGTTTCACTTGCTTGGGGCAAGAAGAGGTAGTCAAATAGAATATTTTGAAAAGTTCCCAAAAATCAAAAAATAAAATATAAATTCCGATGTGATCTTTTCCCACACCACATGGTAGGGAGAATACCAGGGTCTGAGATGGAGGAGGTAAACATGGGAGAGGGGGAGGGGACATAAGCAGCATTAAGATGTGTCATGTCTAGTACCGACTCCCCACACCAGTGTATTTATTATGTGCCCCAAACACGTACTGATTTAAAAAACAAAAACAAAAACAAACAAACAAAAAAAAACCATGGTAGCCTTCAGAGTGTCCAAATAGGAAATATCTCTTCAGTCCTCATCTTTTTTGAGGTCTGTTTGGCTGGTTTTGCTTTTGCTGACCTCCCCTGGCCCTATGAAAATATACCCCTGCTTCTGACTTGCTCTGAGCTTCATTTCCTCCGAAGTCCCTGGTTTCCTCTCTGCCTCTGTATCCTCTAAACACTTCCTCCAGGAAAGACACTCCAGACTCTGCGGGAGCTGAAGTGTTAACTACCAGCGCAGCTGGAACCTGACACTACCATTTGACTTCCTCTTAAGGGGGCAGGTAAATTACCATTACTGACGCTCGGGGCTTGCAGGGTCCTTAGAACTCTGATGCCTCTGTTGGTACCTTGACAGGAGATTAGTGTAACTCAGCATTTAGTAACCCACATTTAGAGTTTTATACTTTTTAACACTCAAAAATAAAAGAACAACGAAAAAGTTGGTGTGAATATCCTCACCAAAATTACTGCTTTTAATAATTCCGTTTTAGATCCAATACAGAAAGTGAGGCATACTCATAAATGTATATGCATTTCTACATACATTCACACTATGTTCCATTTTATACAGGAAAATACACGGTAAATGAAAGTCTCCTTTATGCCTTTCCTTAAATTTATTATCTACTCTACTTTTTCCTTCCCCAAACCAATACCAAGTTTTCGATTCCACATCTTCCAATGTATATTTTAGTGATTTTACACACCAATATGAATATACTGTATGGACAATATACTATATTGTATTGTGTGTTTTAAAACTGTTATATAAATGCTATTGTGCTGTTTAGTAAGCTGCTGGACAATGAACTAGTTGGAACTGCTTTGAGATAATATATACATAAAATACACATTATAGAATACGTAAACGATATTAGGTTATAACTGCTGTTGGTGCCACAATTTATTTTTATATTTTCTTTCCTAATTTGAAAGTTTAGGGATTTCATTGTTTAACCATTATAAATAATACAGCAAAGGGGCCTGAGATTTAGCTCAGTGGTTCCGGTGCCTGCCTCGCAAGCGCAAGGCCCTGAGTTCGATCC
>PVIC010036443.1:0-18609 GCA_004025085.1 Thryonomys swinderianus
GGGGCCGGAGGGTTAGCTCAGTGGTTCCGGCGCCTGCCTCGCAAGCGCAAGGTCCTGAGTTCGATCCCTGGTAACCACATATAATGCTGGGTGTGGAGACACGCCCACCAACAATCAACACCACATACCACAATGCCGGACGTGGTGGCTCACGCCTGTAATCCCAGCACTCGGGAGGCAGAGACGGGAGGATTGCTGAGTTCGCGGCGGCTTGCCTGGGCACCATAGTGAGCTCAGGGCCAGCCTGAACTACAAAGTGAGATCCTGTCTCAAAAAGCAAAAAAAAAAAAAAAAAAAAAAAAAAAATTTGGCTAGGCCAGAGAGTTAACTCAGTAGTTAGCTCAGTTGTGCCTAGGAAGCACAAGGCCCTGAGTTCGATCCTGATAACCACATACAAAAATACCTGGCATGGTGAGTCACACCCACCGGCAATCAAGACCACATAACACAGTGCTGGGCATGGTGGCTCATGCCTGTAATCTCAGCACTTGGGAGACACAGGCAGGAGGATTGCTGAGTTCCAGGCTTGCCTGGGCTACATAGTGAGCTGAGGGCCAGCCTGAACTACAAAGAAAGATCCTGTCTCAAAAAAAAAAAAAAAAAAAAAAAAATTGAGTGAATATTTTATTGTTTTTTACTGAGCAATTTACCTGCATAACAATACTACAGAAGATATTCTTGCAGAGAAAATAGACTACTTATTATTTATACTGTTAGAAATATCTATAAGAAAAACTCAGGATGGAGACACATATAAGTTTCCTTTATTGTTACTGATTTCGATATACAGAAGCAAGCCTAACTCCCAACCTACTAGATACTTGAAACTCAAGTTCATGTTCTCCAAACTCAAAGAACAAATTCTAGGAAAAATAGAGATTAAGAGTAAGAAAACTTTATTAAGAAGGAAAGTTTCTTCCTCAGAGGGACAGAAAAGGACAGAAAGCCTGGGACCCTATTTCTCAGAGGATATTTATGGAGCAAATTTATAAGGTGAGGGGGGTTGAAAGTAGTGCAAAACTATAGTCAACCAATAACATTATAAGTACGGCCACTTAGGTAATGCTGATTAAAGGGTGATCCAATGGGAAAGCAAACCATGTATCAAGCTGTAAGGATTTCCAGTCCAGGATTTTCCCCAGGGAGGATGGGCCAAGACTCTGGAGCCTTCCCTCCCCTGGCAACAGACCCTTATTTAGAATATCATTCACTGTTATTTGTCCTACAAGGATGTGCTAGCCTTTCTCTTTTTGCAGTCCTAAAAGTGTCTCCATTGCCTTCCAAGGTGGGCTCTTTGGTTGTCTTTCAAACTGACCCCTGAAGGTTCAGACCTATCTAACTTCCTACAAGAGGTCTAACTAGCTCACCTACCTACAACAATTTTTTTTAAAACATTATGTTCATATTTCTCAAGGGCTTGAAAGCAGTACTTCAAATGCTAAAGTAAAACTCTCTTTTTTAAAACCTGTAGAAGTGCTATTGAAATGAGAAGCATATTATAACACAAAGCATTTTCAAAACTGTATTTGTCATTTCTAACCTCAATGGTCTCGGTGACATGGAAATGTTTTTACTGAGTTCGTACAAGGCAGACCGCACGGCTCGGCACTGCCGCAGACCCTCAGGAAGGAGCAGGAGCTTCCCCGTTTGCTAGAACATGTATCCCATGAAGTGAAGAAGGCGCTAGAGGGAGAGTGACGCGGACTGCAGTCCCCTGCCGTGGAGCGGCGCTGGGAGACTCCGCTGAGTTCTGGCTGAGGGTCTGCCGTAGGAACCCGAGGGCAGAGAGCCCGCCCTGCCCCTGCTGCCTGCGCCTGTGTCTTCCAGGCCACACCAGCTGGGGCCCCACGTCCACTTGCGCACAGCCTGCTGGTTCCTACCGCCAGAAAAAAGATGAAGTGGATTGTGATGGAGAAGAGAAGAGTAAGAACAGAAAAAATAGAAGAAAACTGAAGAGGTAACCGCAATTAACTGCCATGGTTTTCAGCATAAAATGAGGTAAGAGAAGATTCATTCTTTTCTTCTCTTCAGAAAACATTTAAAAGTTTTGCTAATTTGTGAGCATCAGTGAAGCAGTAAATTCCATGTTAATATGCATGATAACTCTGCTAGACCTTATCGAGGATATGCTCTTTTTGCAGAAAACTGAAGCTGGAGAATTTAAGTAACTTCTTACAGGCAGAGGGGCTAAGTCAGGATAGAGTCCCAATGTATGGTATAAAGCCTTAGCAAGTTCTAGTATCTTACAGTGCTTTAAAATGATGCCTATATTTTTTTTGGGTGGCATTTTAACATTAGTTTATAGAAAGCAAGAATTTTTCTGGATATATGAGTATTTAGTATTAATATTTGCATAGGAAATCTATGCAAAATAGAGCGAAATTATCATCTGGAGTGTCTAATTAGAATGAAGCTTATTTAATGTTAAACATATTAACCAGTTGAAAAAATATATCTTGCAATAAATAATAATTATAGCAAAGAATTCTACTTTATACAAACTTCTCACAAAATTCAGATGTGGTATATCTTATAAATTCAGTAAGAAATTATTGGAGGGGCATGTCTGCAACTCCAACACCCTGGGAGGCTGACTCAGAAAGATTCTAAGTTCCAGCCTAACCTGGGGAATTTCGTGAGAAGTATATAAGGAGATACAGTTCAGTGTGAAGCCCCTGAGTTAAACTTATAGAACCACAAAAAGGAAAAACAACAACAAAGAAAACAGTGAAATGTTCTTTAGTGCCAAACTAAAACTAGGCACCAATTTTATTTTCTTTGTCAAGTCAAAACCCACCAGTTGGGAAAATTCAACAACAACAATAACAACAACAACAAAATAAAAGCCAATCTACAGGAAATGGACTTTTTTTTTGCAAATATTTTTGTATGTACTAGGAAGAAAATACTATAGAGTTCAAATTTAGGCATCTCACTGGGACTCTATGACTTTTTCTTCTTTTTTTCTAAGTGAGATAATTTTCAAGTAGTAACCAAATTTCCTTGGCTTTTCTTACTTGAGTTAGAAAAAATTATGTCTAGAAATTTCCAAGTATACTCAAAGGAGAAATTGGGGCTTAGAAACAATTTCCTTTCCTTATTCACATCATTATTCTAAACTACATCCTTGATTGCCAGTCTTGAATATATTATATTGATATACTTATAATAAATGTGAAAATAAAAGAAATATATACAATCAATATATTATATATTGATTATATATTTATATCAATATATAATATGTTTAATCAATATATATTTATATCAATACATAATATATTATATGATTATATAGTATATAATTTTTATATATTTATAATACAATATAAATATATATTCTGTATAATAATATATGTAATTTTGCTGTCTAAAGCAAAAAATACTTCTTAGGATAACAGTTTAGAATCACAATAATTGCTATATATTTTTTTTTTGAGACAACATCTCACTTTGTAGTTCAGGCAAGCCTCGATCTCAGCAGTCCTCCTGCCTCTGCCTCCCAAGTGCTGGGATTGCAGGCGTGAGCCACCACACTCAGCAATTGCAATATGTTTTTTACTATATGACTCTTTAAATTGTCTTCCCTTATAATTTTTATTTTTAAAATTTTCATTGCTTTGTTTATTTGCCTGCGATGGAGAAATGTTACTGAAGAGATATTAGAGTGATGTTCTAACTTAAACTTGTTCACCTCTAATAGTCAATGCTTCAGTGGTCGTTATGGACTGCGAGGAAAATAAAAGAGGTAAACTGAACACCAGTCAGTTCTTCTTATGAGTTACATGCACTAACTGGTCGGGACAGAGATACTGCAGGTTTGCATCTCCTCCAAGAACTTCAGGATGCATTTCTGGCTTTAAATGATTCTTTGTTCATATATAGAAATCAAAATGAAAGCATAAAAGGAATGAAAGAAAACTTCTAAGTTTGGCTATAATGAAAAACAAATCAGTGATATTTTATATTTGCCTCTATGAAGACCGTACAAATTAGAATTTGCTCCTCTGTGGCTATTTTAATAACATAGATTATTTAAATAATGTGACTCTTTCTATGCCTTAATACAACTTGGAGAATTTTTTTTTTTTTTTTTTTTTTTGCATTGCTGGGACTTCACACTTCAAGAAACATGAACAATTGTCTGACAGTTCTGCTAAATGGTTTGCTACAAATATTTACTTGGAAACAAAAGTTCTGAATCATCCTTTGTGATGACTGGTCTAAACTCTTAGTACGGTGCCTTTTAGAATTTTGATGCTGACAAATGAACAACAATAAAACAAAGCTGCATGGTTTTGTAATATATGAGCAAATATATAAAAAATGTTTATGGGAAAGCCATTATTTTCTCATCCCATGGAAAATCCATCATCAATACTTCTAATGTCCTTCTATCACCCATGTTTTAGTACACATGGATTGAATATTCCTTATTATAATTTGTTATGGTTCTGATTATGTTTAGTTTTAATTTCAATTTCAATGAATTATTGCTGTTTCTAATTATCCAAGTATTTTATTAAGGACATGATTGAAAAATAAAATCTTTGTAATACATTTCTACTTTGCTTTATAGAGAAGTCATTATTTTTGCATAGAATATAATATTAATATTTAAAAATTATGAAGTTTTTCTGATGTTAGTTTATTGATCCATATTTGTTAGTATTCTCTTCTAAAGTAAACATAAAATATGGAATAATAAAATGGATATAGGATTCAGTTTTAGTATATGTGCTGCCGAAGCGAGCACTGGATATAGGATTCAGGATAAAATAGAAAGAATTGAAATGTTACATGAATTTGTATAAACAAACCGGTAAATTTAAGTCCACCAGCATTTTAAGTAATTTCAATATTCTGAACAGAAAGAAGTACAATGTTAATCTCACCAGAATAATAAAAGGCTAATAATTATCCTTAATTATATGCCAAATTGTAAAGTTTCTGATGTAAGTTAGAATTGTATAGTACAATCTTCATTTCCAATGTGAAATAAACTATCTAAAATTTTGTGGAATTATTTTTCAGAATGAAAGAAAATCAATACAGAGAATAATATACCCTTCCTATAAATTTCAGTTGTTTAGCTATTAGATCAACATATGTAATAGTACAAAAGCTTTCAAAATGAGTTTTAGTTTGATGTTTCAGAAGACTAAGTATTTCAGGCTTTTTAGTAGACTTCCCAAGGATCTACCAGGAAAAAAGACAGAGAGATAGACAGACAGACAGAGACAGAGAGAAGGCTATGCAGAGTTTCTAGCTACACAAGTTAAGGACATGAATATTTTAGCCATGTGTTGCGGGGCACACCTCCAATACCCCCATTCTGAGAACCTGAATGAGGAGGACGTCAAGTTAAAGGCCAGCCAGGGCAAGTTAGGGATCTCCAATTGTTTTGGTATTTCTAATGTTCTACGCTGCTGTGATCTATACTCTTCCATCATTTCCTCATTTCATTGTACCACTCTAGGATGTTATGGGAAAATTTAATCTCATTTATATGGCTATACATAGCATATTTGTATGTTTCCTTAAAATAAGAAAAAAAGGATTGATGATATAGAATTGGAATTGAGACAATATATGTGGCAATCCCAAAATTAGCATTTACCAGCTAAATGACTTGGGATAGACTACGTTATCATCCTAAACCTTTTAATTTGACAAGTAAGAATAACAATAAAGATCCAAATGTTTAAGTATCCTAGATCAAATACCTAACAGGGCTCAATAAAGTATTATTTGACTGTAAATATTATTTTCTTTCAACACATACATCATTTAGTTAAAATATACTACATATTTAATACAAAAGTCTGGAATAATTCTACTAAGAAATTATTTCTTGTTGATTTTGGATCCTCACATTGAAAGTATTATATCTTACTTTTTTTTTTTTTTTTTTTTTTTGGCGACAGAATCTTGCTTTGTAGTTTAGGCTGGCCCTGAGCTCACTAAGTAGCCCAGGCAGACCTCGAACTCAACAATCCTCCTGCCTCTGCCTGCTGAGTGCTGGCATTACAAGCATGAGCCATCACACCCGGTACTGTTGTATGTGGTTACTGGAGATCGAACCAGGGACCTTGTGCTTGCTAAGCAGGTACCGGATCCACTGAGCTAAATCTCCAGCCCTACATTTTACTTTCTGTTTGAATTTATTCACTGTAGGTCTTCTGTCCCTATTTCTTCATTTGTTCACTTTTCTTCATCTTTGAATCCATTAGAAAAGTATAACACTTCTTTAGCACTGAACGTTCTAACTTCTTAGGTCTGGTAACAGGTTTATTGCATTACTTATTTCTGTGCCTTATTTTTGAGGACTTCAAGAAGGCATTCCCTACAGAATTTTGAAGAATTATTGAAGTGATAATAATTGGATAATAATTTGAAGTGCTAATAATCCTCTAAAGCCCCAAACTTATATAACACAAGAATTGGAGGGGGCATTGCAACAGATAGAGGTTTTGTGGAATTTTGTGTGGAGTCTACAACAGAGTGAGAACAGTGTTTAAAACAGGAAGTCAGCAGTGCCGGGCGTGGTGGCTCACGCCTGTCATCCCAGCACTTGGGAGGCAGAGGCAGGAGGATTGCTGAGTTCGAGGCTCACCTGGGCTCCATTGTGAGTTCAGGGCCAACCTGAACTACAAAGCGAGACCCTGTCTCAAAAAAAAAAAAAAAAAAAAAAAAACAGGAAGTCAGGCCAGTTTCGTGTCTGGTTAAATGACTCTTCATTGGAGAGCCTACAGATCTTTTTACTGTTCATAAACTTTGCTGGTCAGTCTCCATCTTCATTTCCTACCATTCTTCTCAAACAGCCTTTTCTCCCCCAAATCCAGGGTCTTGCCACAAGGATTTAATTTTTGAAACAAGGTCTTCCTATGTACTTCAGGCTGGCCCTGAAGTCACTAGGTACCCTAAACCAGCCTGGAACTTGTAGTATCTTCCTGCCTCAGCTTCCGAAGTGCTGGGCTTACAAGTGTGTGTCACCATTCCTGGCTATTATCTTAGGGAATTTTCAAGTGTCTTCCTTTCTGTTCCTACTAATCTCCTCCTTACTGTCCTCATGAATCATTTGCACTGCAGTTCATATTTCTGTTCCAATTTCACCGCGTCAAGGAGGCAGAATTCCATTGCCTTCCCCTGCTACTATTGGCTTTACAACATAAACTGATTTGCATTCTAATTGATGTGTTGGTTTTTATTTCCTATCAAAAAAATTCCACCTCCAAGAAAGCTGAGAGAGGATTCATCTGTTTTGATTACTGATGAATTCATACCACTGAAATAAGTTTTACATTTAATAAAATTTTAATCAGTTTAGTGATACAGAAATAAATGAATAAATGAATATCATATATAATGTATTTATGATTCTAAATTTAGTGTAAAAATGTATTCATGAAACATTAAAATATTAATATTATGACAAAGTAGCATATTTAATTCAATGCATATTTTACAGGTACTAGGAAATAGTTTCATTTGTCCTTCATCTGTCCTGAGGGTCACTTTTGTGGGACCAGTGATCCTTTGATTACACTCAAGAAACTTTTCTCGGGGCCGGAGGGTTAGCTCAGTGGTTCTGGCGCCTGCCTCGCAAGCGCAAGGGCCTGAGTTCGATCCCCGGTAACCACATATAATGCTGGGCGTGGAGACACGCCTACCAACAATCAACACCGCATACCGCAATGCCGGACGTGGTGGCTCACGCCTGTAATCCCAGCACTCGGGAGGCAGAGACAGGAGGATTGCTGAGTTCGCGGCGGCTTGCCTGGGTACCATAGTGAGCTCAGGGCCAGCCTGAACTACAAAGCGAGACCCTGTCTCCAAAAAGCAAAAAAAAAAAAAAAAAAGAAAGAAACTTTTCTCATAGAAGAATACCAACTATATTGCTAAAGAAAATGCTTCTTCCCAACACATGAAAAATGAAAAATGCCCACCCCTCATTTCAGGTACCACAGAACAATGTCCCTGTTGGGATTTTGATGTGCTAATTAATGCAAGTCTTCCTGTGGTTTCTAAGAATCCATTCCTTTTATGTCCTCTGTACCAAGCAGTGAAAGAAGTTTTTTTGTTTTGTTTTGTTTTGTTTTGTTTTAATATTCCATTCTTACAGTGGAGAGTAATGGGGTCTGGGCTGAAATCAGATTTCTCACTAGAGAAATAAGAAAACCCCTCCCCATGTGAAATACCATTAAATTGTTTCCATCTGGCTACAGACATGTATGCTTATTTGACCCTCACTATTAATTTTGCTGTATTCATATATACTGACTATGACAGGTACATTTTTTTTTTGAGAGGGTCTTGATTTGTAGTTCAGCCTGGTGCTGAGCTTGTTATGTAGCCCAGGCAAGCCTCGAACTCAGCAGTCCTCCTGCCTCTGCCTCCCAAGTGCTGAGATTACAGGCATGAGCCACCACACTCAGCAATAAAGGGTACATTCATACTGCAGGGTAAAATGCTAAGGAAAAAGTAATTTACAAAATAACTTAGACTGTCAACCACAGAAAATTTCTCTGTTTGTATTTTCCAGTTTTTGGAACCCCTTACTCTCAAACGATTTCAAAGAATTTCTTTAATTATGGATACTCTGTGTCTGTTTCAAGTACAAAAACCTTGTAAATATTACCTATGATTTCAAGAAATTTTAATGTCTTACATGCCTATACTATTCTGAACATATCAAAGTTCAGGCAAAAGTCTGAACTAGAGGTATGAATATGAAGACACCAATATGTTAGTGATAATTAAAACAAGATTAGTAAGAGTATGTCTTTTCCAGTAAATCATAACAGACACCAAAAATGAAAGCCTAGAGACTAGAAGAAATCTTCATAAAATGCCTCTAAATGTGAAAATGGCTTGAAGAATGTGTTACTATGAAACTAAATGAATAAATAGTACCAGGAAAAACGTGGTGTGCCACATGGCTCAGTAACCTCATAAAGGCAGAAATTACCTTTCAGATCTGGCAAATGGGAGAACTTTGGCAACCTTAATAGAGATGATTTTATTAGAACCAAGTAATAAGACCACTGCAGTGGGACAGTCAAGGAAGTAGAGACAAATATAAGCCACCCCCGTTAAGCGATTTAAGTGGCAAGAATATGAAGAAAATGATATCAAGTGGCTCAAAGTGTCAAACTAATAAAATCAGTATGTGCAGAACACTCCAAGGTAAAGGAACATCTTGTCATCTGAAGGAACAGAAGAGAAACTGTAAGATCAGTGAAAGACCTAAAATGAGTTTTTAACATCGTAATGTGTCCATTTGGTCCTCATAAGAGTCTAAGATACTAGAAAGAGTATTTTAAAATGGTGAATCAGCACTAGGTTTTCATGGGAAACTACACTGGAAAAAGAAAGACATGGCTGATGTTGTAACCATCCAGCATGTATTGAATATGCCGGAGGCCCTCTGTCTCATCTCTCCCAACACCATTTACAAACAAACAATAAAATCAAACTGCTGAGAAAAGTCTACATTATCAACCTATTGGTACTGCAAATTAAGTGCTAGGAAGGATATAATTGACACAGCATTTAAGAAAAGTAGAGCGTGTCTCACAAGGACTTACTGAGGTAGGTACCATAGGGTATACGAGTCTTCATCTTTGGTAAAGAGGGAAAGCAAGGCACAGGGAGGGGATGAACTTGCCCATGAATGCCTCCATCATGTTTATAATTACTTTAAGTCAACTTTGAGTAGTTTAATCAAAAAAGGAATTTATTATAGTAGGTTAAAAAGCCAGGCTTGGAAGGTATGCAAATGAGAAAAGCACCCAGGATCACCTGGTAAAGTGGTGTGAAAGAATTACACAGCTCCCTTTGCAGGCAGACTCATGTTTGGCCAGATAACAAGGGTCACACTGAATATCACTTCCCTAACAGTAGAGCCTTGGTCACTGCCACCAATGAAATAGGGTGCAATTCGTGCTACCATTGCCAGATGGATAATCTTCAGAGTACAACCATATCTCATGACTTCATGTATAATTACTGTCCAGCTGGGCATGATATATCACCCTGGCACAGGCTAAGGCCCCTGGGTAGGAAGGAGAGCCTGGAAAATCAAGTACCAACTTGTAAAAGTGTGACCTAGAAACATGTTCCACAGACTCTGATATCAAAGGAAAACAATATGAAACAAAAAAGCAAGTGTTCAGTTTTAGGTTGTTCTGGCTTGGTAAAATAGAAAAGGAGCTGAGGGCAGCTGGTGGACTGGAAAAATGGGGCGCTCAAAGGACCATCTGTGAGGCGAAAGCCTGGGGAGAGTAGGAGGGAGATTATGAGATAAAGAGAACAATGCTATCAAAACACAGTGAAATGTGCAAGTTTAGCTTGTAAAGGGCAGCTGGTTCATATGATGAGAGCCTGAAGTTTGCCCTAGGAGTTGGCCAAATTTAAAGGACGGGAACATCACCACATTAAACAGCATTCCACTTTGTAGGATGCATAGACTTGTAAGATGAATTACTTCCATTTCATTTACATTCACAATGAGATTTCAAGATGCCACAAAAATCACATGCTGCTTCTCAAAACACGCAGGGAATAAACGACACTGACACTTAGGTTGGTGTCAACAATAAGAAGAGGTAGAGAGATGCAGTTTCCTGGGGCCAGGAGCATCCAACAAGAACGAGCACTCGCATAGCAGCTAGAAACACGTGCACCCTGAGAGAACGACTACAGTGGGAGGGACCTATTTTCCATTGATCGGTCTTGACCACCCTGTCATTCTGTCCCCAGGTGATCTCAGCAACTCAGGCAGTGTAGGACTTGGTCGCAGGAGAAAGCCACAATTGTTATCTGGCTGCAGGACAAGAATCCCAGCCATTCTTCATTGTTTATTTCTCCATATTTCTCTCTCATTCATTAGTTGATTCATGCATTTATCAATCTCTCTTGCAGCTGTATTAGATGAAAAGGATAAACAGAGAGAAAAAGGGAAAGAGAAATATGGATCTAGAGATTCAGTACACTACTACTGGAAAACAAATTTGGACACACTCTACAAAGAGTTGTCCTACAAGAGACAGTAAAAGAGAGATAAAATTTAATATAATTTATGTTTGAGGCTGAAGGATGATCTCTTTGAGAAGCAGCAGTTATGAAGAAATCCAGGATAGAAAAAGAGGAAGATTCTTATAGGTGGAGGAAACATCACATAAAAGTTCTTATATTGGGAAAAAGATGGCTTAATTGAGAAACTGAAAAATCTCCACTCCCTGGAATAGCTGTATTTGTATTTTCCCTCGCTCTGTGATTAGTTTAATGTATCATAGGACATGAGATTATATATTAAACATAGTGTCATCTTTAGAATCACAGAATTTCTGTGCTGAAGAAACTACAAATTTCTAAAGGGAAAATATAACATATATTTTATATATCATATAAAGATATGACATACAGTGGTGTCACAGTTCACAAATTTAACTTTTTTCTATGATTCTGGAAAAGATGGTCACTTTCATGTTTGTACAGGGAAAATGGCCATGGTCGTGTTTGTCACCTGATGCAGACTTCACAATCAGAAGCAAAATGTTGCCAAATGCTTTCATTTGTGAATCTAATATTTTAACCAAAACAACAATAACAACAAATAAAACATTTGTGAACCACAGTACCAGTGTAAAATTATGTATGCTATTTAGTAATATAATGGGGTAGACCTTATCTATCTATACAATATGTTTGAGCTTTTGGTATGTATATAAATATGTCTCTCTCTCTCTCTCTCTCTCTCTCTCTCTCTCTCTCTCTATATATATATATATATATATACTATATATATATTATATCTTTATTATATATTATATATATTTATATACTATATACATATATGCATACATACAAAATCTGGTTAGATAAGTCAGTCTGTTCTCCTTAAGGGATAATAATAATTTTGATTCTTTTTTTTTTTTGAGACAGGGTCTCACTTTGTAGTCCAGGCTGGCCCTGAGCTCACTGTATAGCCCAGGCAAGCCTCAAACTCAGCAATCCTCCTGTCTCTGCCTCCCATGAGCCACCACACCCAGCTATTTTGATACTTTTTAAATGAACCATATGGAAACTTATAAAGTAGCATGGAGAAAGTCTCTTAATACATGACTTGATTATATTTCCAAAAGCAAGCATTTAATCTTGTTTTTTGTATTTGTGTATAAGATGGGAAGACAGAAAATTATATATGAAAACACTGGGGTGGGGCAGTCAAAAGAAATTGGGAGGGCCGGAGGGTTAGCTCAGTGATTCCATTGCCTGCCTCGCAAGCGCAAGGTCCTGAGTTCCATCCCCGGTAACCACATATAATGCTGGGTGTGGAGACACGCCCACCAACAATCAACACCACATACCACAATGCCGGATGTGGTGGCTCACGCCTGTAATCCCAGCACTCAGGAGGCAGAGACAGGAGGATTGCTGAGTTCGCGGCAGCTTGCCTGGGCATCATAGTGAGCTCAGGGCCAGCCTGAACTACAAAGGGAGACCCTGTCTCAAAAGCAAAAAAAAAAGAAACTGGGAAAAGAAAATATGAGTGAACAGGAAAACACTTCAATCCAGAGAGGACAGCTTTGAAAATGGTAAGGTAGTAGTACAGTTAAAGGTTTATGAGGAAACCCTCTTCGTACATCCATGGTCAGCACTGATACACTTACAGAGTAGAATTCTAGAAATTGGTATGCCTCAGGAGTAAATTGCAGAAATAATCTTGAATGCTTTACAGAAATACTATCTATCCACAAGTTGTACTTACATTTAGAACTTGCTTTTTAAAATTGTTTTCTTCTAAGTCTATTTTTAATAAGCCTTTCATCTTGCCTGCTTTCTCGAAGTACTTTCCAAGTGCTTTTTGAAAGGTGATAAGTTCTTCGTCTTTGTTTTCTCTCAAGTGAAACAGTCCTGTGCACATTAACATTTCAAGTCATCTGCATTATAAAGTACATGAATTAAACAGTTTTGTTTTGTTTTAGACAGGGTCTCACTTTGTATTTCAGGCTGGTCCTGAGCTCACTATGTAGCCCAGGCTAGCCTTGAACTCAAAGCAATCCTCCTGCCTCTGCCTCCTGAATGCCAAGATTACAGGCATGAGCCACCACACCTGACGAATTAAACAGTTTTTTGTGGACACTGATCTTGATCCAGAGAGTAACAGATAGGACTCCTGAGTTACTGGTGAAGACGAAGAGCACCATTACTCCTGAAAGGACCAACAGTCCAGAAGTCCCTTGACACTAAGGTCACATTTTATAGTTCCTGAGTTGCCTTCTCAGTGTAATTGTGAAGTCATTTTATAATAGCTGCTAAATGTATGCTCATTATTATGCTCCTCATGTGCATATTGAACACAAATTTTCTGATTGCCTAATAAGACCTGAATATTTCTCTTAGGCAAGTTGAAAACTTTAGACCATCAAAACTGACTACTTGCTTTGGGTCACATATTGGCAGCTTGTATTTTCACTATGAACACAATATGTCAATCTATTCATTTACATTTAAGCACATCCACTTAGAAAGAAATGCTCTTCTGGATCAGTCAAGGAGCAGTAACCTTCCTTTTCTGGGAAGAACATTGACCAAATCCTGAAGTATATGCCAGAAACCAAGGATGACGCCAGACTTTGTCTATACTTAGGGTTTCCTACAATGGAGACATAAATGTAATATCTTTCCTTATTAATTAAACAGCTATTATTCACTGTGGCTAAATGCATTATTGGTAAACAAACAAACTAGGAGGAATTTATGATTTTCTTATTTACTATTTCATGGATGAAAGTTCATTCTTATTAGATCTTAGCAACCTCAACAATAATTTGTTTTTTTTTTCCTTCCTTCCTAAATTAAGAACATTTTTTCTCAAAGGAAGCCCTTTATGGCTTCTCTTTACATGTTCAAGTAGCATCCCTACTTTTGTACTTTGGGGATATTATTTAATAATGGTTATTTGAACTCAAGACGGCAAGATCTTTACTGTTGACCTGACAGCTGAGACATGATGGTTAACCTTTATTGTCAATTTGACTAGCTTGAGCATCACCCAGGGAATCAATAAAGCATATTTCTGCTGTGTCTGGGTAGTGTATAGGAGAATGGTCTTGGGTACTATTTCTGTTCCTTGGGTCCCTTCTCTGGCACTCTTTGTAATCTGCTCTTTTGCCCAGCCATTATGCGCTGAGCAGCTTTCTTCTGGAATGTCATTTTGGCATTATTCTTTGGCTTTCACACCAGGTGATCATGGACTGAAATATTTGAAACTTTGAGCAAAACCTTTTTTCTACTTTAAGGTGTGGGGTATTTTGTTCCAGTAACTCTAACGCTGATCATTGCAGCGACCAACACAGTGAGTGACAAGCCAATAGCACGTAGACATGAATATGCTGGACAAAGAGATGATAGATACTGGGACAGGAGAGGGAGGATGGTGTGAAATTTCCTCATGTTACTCAGAACCATGAACAGTTTAAAACATATGAATTGGTCATTGTGGCCCATGTGTCGTCTCAGATACTCGGGGGGTAGGGACAGGAGGATCACAAGTTCAAAGCCAGCTGGGACAATTTAGTGGGACAGTCTCAAAAAGAAAAATAAAATAAAGTAAAATGCAATGAAATAAAATAAAATGGGGTTAGTGCTCCTAAGCTTTCCAGAATCACAAAAACAAAGGAATTGTTTATTTTTTTTTCCATTTAATATTTTCAGACTTCAGTTGACCATGGCTAATTGGAACCATAGAAAGCAAAACTGAGAATAAGGGTCCGGGGAATTCCTATTCCTTTATATAACCTATGTCAGATGCCTTCCTGAATCCATCACTTATGGCCATGGGAGATGTAATAATGAATACTGCAAGAAGCTGCTTCTACAGTAATATGTAGAGAAGAAAAAGGAAAGAATCCCCAGAAGTGTTATGGAAAACTTAATAATATGTTTCCAATTTTCCAGTCTGTAGAAACATGAAGTGAATTAACATTTGTCAAATACTTTACATGCATCAAGAACTGCATAATATCTCTTTCTATTCATTATAACTCACTATATATGCCCCACTTTATAAATAAGAAAACAAGCTAAAGGAAATTAAAGGACAACCCAAAGATCACAGACCTATAAATTTAATTAAAACAAATTGAGATATAATTACTGTGCTCTTATTTTGCTGAGCAGTGTTCTAAATTCTGAGTACAGAAAAGTCAAAGTACAGTCCTTGACCTTAGAGACCTGTGAGACCTCTGGAAAGGAAGATGAAAAGATAATTATTCTATGTTGAGTAAACTTTACATTTTAAAGACTCTTATGATCTTGCAAAGGCTCCTTTGTGAGTCATCAGACCAGTTTTCATGTAGTTTACCATTACAACAAAAAGCAAAGGGAGAACAGAATATAATTAAGAGACTGAAAACATAAATATGGACTGGATCATGAAGACTCTGAGTAACATGGTACTTCTTTCTGGTTATGAAGAAGCAATGAGAAATCTTTGAACAATTTTAAAAATAGAATTTTCTTTACAAATTTGAAATTTATAAGAAGTTCTCTCTGACAAATAAACACAACTAATAGATTGGAAACTGGCAATTTAAAGGTTAGAAATTAGGGCTGGAGATTTAGCTCAGTGGTTCTGGTGCCTGCCTAGCAAGAGCAAGGTCTCTGGTTCAGTCACATACAACAGTACTGGGTGAGGTAACTCACACCCACCAGCAATCAGTACCACATACCACAATCCTGGGGTGGGGGGTGGTTCATGCCTATAATCCCAGCACGTGGGAAGCAGAGGCAGGAGGATTGCTAAATTCGAGGCTTGTCTGTGCTACCTAGTGAGCCCAGGGCCAGCCTGAACTACAAAGTGAGACCCTGTCTCAAAAAAAAATGTAAATTGTATTTACATTCAGTTATAGCAGATTGAATTTTATTTAGCACACATCTATGGTTCTATTTGAAGTTATTGTGAATCACTCTGTGGAATAACATACAATTTTAGAATAAGATTTTCAGTCCATGATTCTGACAATAAGGAAATCACATTTGTTTAATTATATTTAAATGCATTTTCTATTTCTGAGAAAAATTATCTATACACAAACATCTTTATTCTTGAAATTATATATTATACAAATGATTTATAGATACATTTATGACACATAACAGTTCATTGTTATTAGTTTATATGAGATGTACAGTTAAAACTTCATAGCAATTAATCTCTTTTTTCTCATTATTTTGTTTCCAAGTCATGTTAATTTCTTGTAGACAAAATGTTGTTGAATCATACCAAACCCTGTGGTAAAACTTTTCAGACTTCTATATTTTAGCTTTCTAGTTTTTTTTTTTTTTTTTTTTTTTCAGTACTGGGGATCGAATTCAGGCCCTTGTGCATCCAAGGTTGGCACGGTACCACTTGAGCTAAATCCCCAGCCTCAGACTTCTATATTTATGACACAAAGTATGTCTTATAAAGTGAATAATAAATATTATATTTAAATCTTACTGAAATTATAAATTTGAGGAAGTGAGAGTACACTTATTTAGTATTGATTTCTTCTTACGGATATTTGATAGTACTCTATCATGAATATAAATCAATATTAAGTATATCAAAATCATACTTGGCAAAGGATAATATGAACATCTTCAATACTTTTGTAGACACAGCCTAAATCTTATTTAAATATTTGATCAAAGACCAAATATTTTTACTTACTAGCTGCCTGAACATAACTCTTTTGATAATTATTTGATGATTAATGCTTTCATTTTCTTCAGACAGCCAGAGACAACCTTTTCAGATGCTTTTTATTGACTTTAGATGTGATTTGTTTTCATTTGAGGTTTCTATCTTGCATTTCACTAAGTAGTTTGTAAGAATTTTTGTGACTCCTTGAAAAGCACTCTCAGAAGATTTCACAGTAATGAACAATGAGTCATCTTAAACTACACTGTAAACTACACTGGCTGATACAGAATATTTGAGTGTATTTGCCACTTTTCAAATGGTTAAAACTTTTAAAATTTAAAATATTGTCATTAAATTTCTTAATTTCATTAATGATATATTTATCTCTCTACATTATTAACTTTATTTTTGCCTCATTTGCAATATTTCATGAGTGATAGAATAATTCAATTTTTAAAATCAAGGCCACATTTAAAGATATTAGCAATGCTGATTTTCACTAGTATATATAAATAGAATGTTTGAATTATGCTTCAGTGAATATGCTATTTCTTTCATCATTTTAATGTAAGAATCTCACAAATTTAACACAAATATTGCAAACTATTTGATATGCATTAAATTATTACCTAGGACACTTCTGACTGTGCCTCATTTTAATAGTCATAAAATGAAATATCATTAATCATTAATGAGATGTAAGTTCTTTATTAGTTTCTTATTACAATAGTAATACGTATTAATTGTGAGAATTCAGGAAACATCTCAGAAATTCTTGAGTTTTGCTTAACTGATTACAAAGATTAATGAAGTGTCTTGCCTTTCAAAAATGCTGAATGCCCAAGGTGGCATGGCTCAAACCTTTGGAACTATTTTCTTACCAGTTTGCTATGTATATCCTTTCTAATGCATGTGCCTGTGTTACTTAATACTACCATTGTGCAATTTAATTTGATATTAAAAAGTAATATGTGGTTGTAAGAAAAGAGTTGCTTCTATAAATTTAAATTGATTATCATGAAGCTAATACACACTAACAGTCTGCTTAAGAATAAATTGCTGGTAAAACAAATATGAGTGAGACAAGCATAAAATATCACACGGAAAAAATTAAAATGTTTCTAAGGATTCTCTATAAAGACTATATAGCTATCCATAAATTCTTGCTATGTACAGGAAAAAGCAAATCTTGAAATAATAAACAAATTTGTCAGTGACAAATTATTAATTGGTGATGAATTTTGCAACATGTTTTAGCTTGTTTTTCCTATTAAAAGCCTTCCCAAAGGCAACAACAATGAGAGCAACAGAATCTTTCTTTCACACTGCTCAAGGTTACTGGGGATTTAGTTCAAGTGGTACCGTGCCTACCTTAGAAAGTAAGCACCTCAGGCCTGAGTTTGATTCCTGTGTACTGAAAAAAATTTTTTTTTCATAATGCTCAAAAATAACATACTGGTATACTTACTAAAGTGTTTGCTGAAAACAATTATAAAAAACTTCTGACACATAAAAGTTATGACTTTCATGTTGTAATAATAATATTCAGATAATAAAAGTCTGTGTCATTGAATGATTACAGTTATTTTGTTTCAATTTTATAAATTTTTCTACCTTTGAGAAATTATGAAGTGAACAGCCTTCATAATGTATGTGTTGCCTATGCTAAATTAAACTTTGAACTCCAAACATAACGCTTTCCATTAATATAATATAAAAAAGTTAGAATTGTAATGCTTTCCCAAAGCATATAGGTTTTCCATTAGAACTAGAATTCTAAAAATGTTATGTGGAAAGCAGTGCAGTAGCCATGTTATAACAGAAATGTAAACCACCATATATGACCTAAAGGAAAATATAAACTACTTAAGTGTATTAGTAAGTTTTTCATTGCTGGAATGAAATATCCAGCA
>PVIC010036444.1:0-18578 GCA_004025085.1 Thryonomys swinderianus
CCTTCCTTCCTTCCTTCCTTCCTTTCTTCTGTCCTTCCTTCTGCCCTTCCTTCCTGTCTTCCATCCTTCCTTTTCTTTTTTTTTGAGACAGAGTCTCACTATGTAGCTCAGGCTGACCCCACTCATGGTGATCCTCCTGTCTCTGCCTCCCAAGTACTGGAATTACAGGTGTGTGCTATGACACCCAGCATGACATGTTCTCTTATGTTGCCTGAAATGGCCAGAATTCTGAGATCCTTTAATACAAAAAGTACTATTGTGTTTTTCAGTATATTTGATACCAGGAGTGCAATTTAAATCTTAGTATCACTGATAATTGTGGGAGATTATGTAACACTAATTGGAGCCCTAATTTGAACATGATACAAGAGTGACTAATTTGTTTGCAGCATAAATCCAAAAGAACTTCATTTTCCTGTCTTGTCTTCACTTGGCTTTCATTACCAACATCTTTGCTTTTCTTCCCCTCTCCTCACCTCTTTGTCAGGTAAGTAATGCTTTGTGAGTAAAACACTGGAGGCTGAGGCGGGAGGATCCCTGTGAGTTCAAAGCCATTCTGAACTATATAGCAAGACCCAGTCTCAAAGGTATCAAAAAGAAAAATGTATTTCTGTATCTTTTTCATGTAAATGCAGTGCTTGTTTCAAGTTATGTTGTGAAAAACTAATAACTTTTTTGTTTGGTTTGTGATTAGTGGCAAACCCACAGCCTGGAGCACTCTGGACAAGTGCTGTGCCACTGACACATCCCAACCCTGCAGTAAAGCTTTTTGTTTTATTTTATGTGTTTTTAGTAAAGCTTTTCAAAAAATGATTTAGTATATTTCTGGTGGCACATGTCAACTATTCCAGTACTTGGAAGGCTGAGGCTGGAGGATCCACCTCATGTTAGAGAGCAGTCTGGGCTTTATAGAGTTCAAGGTTGATCTGAACTACAGATAATATAGTGAGACCCTGTCCCCCCAAAATCAAATTGATGTACTAGCTGAGTGTGATGTGGTACATGCCTCCAGTTCCAGCACTTTGGGAGACTGAGGCAGGAAGTCCAAGGTCACAGGCCCAAGCATAGCCTAAAGAATTTAGCAAGACTCTATCTTACAATTTTTATTATTTATTTAGTCTCATAATTTTGAAAGGGGGCTGAGCCTGGCCATAGGTGTGTGGCACATGTTATAGTCCCAGCATTCCTGAGGCTGAGGGTTGAAACAAGTATGGATAACACCGTTGGTTCAAAAGTAGGTCAGAGTGGCCAGGTGTATAGTTCAGTCTGGAGGCCTTGATATACTGTGTATGAGAGTGTCATGCTGGGGATCAAATCCAGGGTCATCACATGGAGCCATAGCTTTCGTCTTTTTTTTTTTTTTTTTGCTTTTTGAGACAGGGTCTCGCTTTGTAGTTCAGGCTAGCCCTGAGCTCACTATGGTGCCCAGGCAAGCCGTCGCGAACTCAGCAATCCTCCTGTCTCTGCCTCCCGAGTGCTGGGATTACAGGCGTGAGCCACCACATCCGGCATTGTGGTATGCGGTGCTGATTGTTGGTGGGCGTGTCTCCACGCCCAGCATTATATGTGGTTACTGGGGATCGAACTCAGGTCCTTGGGCTTTCGAGGCAGGCGCCGGAACCACTGAGCTAACCCTCTGGCCCTTTTTTTGTTTTTTGAGACAAGATCTAATATGTGATTTAGGCTGGCCTTGAACTCACTGTGTAACTCAAGCTGGGCTGTAACTCTGGAAATTCTTCCTGCCTGAGCTTCATGAGTGCTGGGACCATAGACATGTGCCACCTCGCCCAGCCCTTTCTCACTAAATTGCCCAGGTAGGCCTTGAATTTAGCCTCTTGCTTTAGTGATGAGATTATAGGTAAGTATCACCATCCTCTGCTAAATGCTGTATTTTAAAGAAAGTAAGAATCACTTCAAGGCTTTTAGTCCTCATAGATATTTTAACACTGATGATGGTTTACTTAGATTTCAATATATTTATGGTTCAGTGAACATTTGTCTAAATGCTGTTCTTACTGTATTTTTAAACTTCAGGGTTTGTCAATGAGGCAGATCAGATTCCGATTTGATGGACAGCCAATCAATGAAACAGACACACCTGCACAGGTAAAGTTCACTCCTAATTATATTATTTTGGACTAATTTAGGAATTTGTTAACTTTTTTTTTTTTTTTTTTTTTGAGACAGGACTGGCAGTATAGGTCAGGGTGGCCTCAACTTGTAATAACCCACCTGAGTGCTGGGATTACAGGCCTGTGGCACCATACTTGGCGCCATGCTTTCCAACCTTAGGGTTGGAAACTGGAATACTACCAAAGAGGATGATTAAAAAAAAAGGAATGAATGCAGAAAAGGATTTGCTTGGTTTAATTTTATATTTTAGTTTCTTGAGACAAGGTCTGGAGTCTGGCTATGTAGTTTAGGCTGACCTGGAATACTATGTAGCCAAGGTTGGCCTTCAACTCAAGGCAACCTTCCTGCCTCAGCCTCCCAAGTGCTGGGATTACAGGCATGCATTGCCATACCCAGCCACACTAATGTGTTTTTACATTCTTTCTTTCTTTATTTGCTTTTGAGACAGGGTCTTGCTTTGTAGTTCAGGCTGGCCCTGAGCTCACTATGGTGCCCAGGCAAACCGCCGCGAACTCAGCAATCCTCCTGTCTCTTCTCCCGAGTGCTGGGATTACAGGCATGAGCCACCATGTCCTGCATTGTGGTATGCGGTATTGATTGTTGGTGGGCGTGTCTCCACACCCAGCATTATATGTGGTTACCGGGGAGCGAACTCAGGACCTTGCACTTACGAGGCAGGCGCCAGAACCACTGAGCTAACCCTCTGGCCCCTACATTCTTTATTTTTGTGGTACTGGGGATTGAACCCAGGCCTTCATACTGATTTTCCCTATATGCACTTGAGTTATTTTTGTTCACTTTGCAGTACTAAAGGTTGAACCTGTGGTCTTTATAATTTGTGTTTTAAGACAAAGTCTTGCTAAATTGCCCAGATTGGGCTCCAATTTATGATCCTCTTGCTTCAGCCTTCCTGAATGCTAAGAGTTCAAGCATGGGTCACTATAACTGGCTAAGAGTTTAATTTCTTCCTCTTTCTTTTAGGGTCTTACTATGTAGCCCAGGGTGGACTTAACTTGTGCCAGTCCTCACTGTCTCAGCTTTCTGAGTGCTGTAATACTTTTTATTTTTTATTTATTTTTATTTGTATATTTTTTGAGACAGGGTCTCACTTTGTAGTTCAGGCTGGCCCTCAGCTCACTATGTAACCCAGGCAAGCCTTGAACTCAGCAATCTTCCTGCCTCTGCTTCCTGAGTGCTGGGAGCCACCACACCCGGCACTGTGGTATGTGGTATTGATTGCTGGTGGGTGTGAGTCACTACACCCAGCACTATATGTGGTTACTGGGGATCAAACTCAAGACCTTGCGCTTGCGAGGCAGGCGCTGGAACCACTGAGCTAACCCTCCAGCCTGTCCTTTTTATATTTTGAAATAGGATCTTAGTGGCATGCTCAGGCAGAACTGAAAACTTGTGATCCTACTGCTGACTAGGTTACTAGACTGTTGGGATTACAGGTGTGTGCCATTATCCCCAGTGTCAATTTTCTGTTGTTTCTGAGACAGGGTCTACTCTGTAATTCATACTCAAGGGAGTCCTCTTGTCTCAGTCTTCCAAATGCTGGTGTAATAGCTGTATGTCACCACACCTGGCTTGTCAGTGTGTTTTTATTTTGCTTTTTGTGGTACCAGGGATGAATTTGGGCCCTTGTGCTTGCAAGGTAGATATGGTACCACTGAGCTAAATCCCCAGCTTGCTGATGTGTTTTTTTGTTGTTTTTTGAGTCAGGGTCTTGCTTTGTAGTTCAGGCTGGCCCTGAGCTCACTGTGTAATCCATGCTAGCCTTGAACTCAGCAATCCTCCTGCTTCTGCCTCCCAAGTGCGGGGATTACAGGTGTGAACCCCCATGCCCAGCACTATGGGATGTGGTACTGATTACTGGTGGGTGTGAGTCACCACACCCGATATCATATTATGTGTGGTTACCCGATCTAACCAGGGACCTTGTGCTTACTAGGCAGGCACCAGAACCACTGAGCTAAATCTCCGGCCCAAAATGGATTTTTTTTAATAGAGTATCTGACTGTATAGTTTAGCCTAATACTCAGTATGTGGCCAAGGCTGGCCTTGAACTTGGTGGCAATTCTGACTTGGCCTTTTGAATGAAGAGATTGTAAGCATGTATCACTCACTATTCTTGGCTAGATCTTTTATACTTTTGGATTTCAGTTTTAGCTACCATTAAAAACTAGGAAACAATACATTTGGCATGAGTGAAGTTGTCCATCCAAGTGTTTCATTAGTAATCTTCAAAGTTTCAGATGTCTATGGGTTCTGTTCCAGAGAATATTGAAATTTCCATTGGTGAGTCTTCCTGAAGCAATTTCATTTGTGCCCACAAGGAGGTGCTGCATTCTCTTATTAATGGGAGGGATGTGGTCTATTTGTTTTGAAGGCAATTACAGTTGCACAAATAAAACTTAACATTTCATTGAGAGTATTGTGGTACATATCTATATCCCTATCACTTAGGGTTCTGTGGGAGGAGAGTCATGAGTTTATTTTTGTGGCATTGGAGGTTGAACACAGAAACTTAAACTCTTTTTGGGAGACAAGCCCTTATTAAAGGACCAGGGTAGCATTGAATTTAGGATCTTTCTGCTTAAGCCTTCCAGAATGCTGGGGCTATAGGCATGCCTGTTGTGCCAAGTTTAATTCAGAATTGCATGCATGAGATTAGAAATGGATTTGTTTTAGAATGTCACACACCTATTTGGTTTTAGATTGGGGATTATTGAACTCAAGACCTTTGTACAGAGCTACATTCCCAGCTCTTTAATTTTTAAATTTTGAGACAAGGTTGCAGTAAGTTACTCAGGTGAGACTTCAGTTTACTCTTCAACCCCAGAATGCTGAGATTATAGGTATGTGCTCCTGTGCTTGGCTTTGTGATGGGTTTCGAGTGTCCATATAGGCTGGATTTGAGTTTGGAATCCTGCCTGAGCCTCCTAGGATTACAAGGTACATCTCCACATCCACCATATTTCTTCACCCTCTGTCCTTTTTTTTTTTTTTTTTTTTTGAGACAGGGTCTCGCTTTGTAGTTCAGGCTGGCCCTGAGCTCACTGTGTAGCCCAGGCAAGCCTTGAACTCAGCAATCCTCCTGTCTCTGCCTCCCAAGGGCTGGGATTACAAGCGTGAGCCACCACGCCCGGCTCCCTCTGTCCTTTATTCCCCTCAGAACTCTTGCCACTTGTGTGGCACCACTGAGCTAATAACCACCCTTTCTTTCCTTCCTTCCTTCCTTCCTTCCTTCCTTCCTTCCTTCCTTCCTTCCTTCCTTCCTTCCTTCCTTCCTTCCGTCCGTCCGTCCGTCCGTCCGTCTCGCTTTGTATATGTGCTGCCGAAGCGAGCACAGGGTCTCGCTTTGTAGTTCAGGCTGGCCCTGAGCTCACTATGGTGCCCAGGCAAGCCGCCATGAACTCAGCAATCCTCCTGTCTCTGCCTCCCGAGTGCTGGGGTTACAGGCGTGAGCCACCATGTCTGGCATTGTGCTATGCAGTGTTGATTGTTGGTGGGCGTGTCTCCATGCCCAGCATTATATGTGGTTACCGGGGATCAAACTCAGGACCTTGCGCTTGTGAGGCAGGCGCCAGAACCACTGAGCTAACCCTCTGGCTCCCACCCTTTATTTTTATTTATTTTTTTGTGTGTGTGAGACAGGGTCTCACTTTATAGTTCAGGCTGGCCCTGAGCTTACTATGTAGCCCAGGCAAGCCTTGAACTCAGCAATCCTCCTGCCTCTGCTTCCTGAGTGCTGGGATTACAGGTGTGAGCTGCCATGCTTGGCATTGTGGTATGTGGTATTGATTGCTGGTAGGCGTGAGTCATCATGCCCGGTATTGTGATATGTGGTTACCTGGATGAACTAGGGACCTTGAGCTGGCTAGGCAGGCACTGGAACCACTGAGCTAAATATTGGGTCCCTAAAAATTTTTTTTTGCAACATGTATGTTCAGCATTCTGGTAAATGGTTTACTTTCGTGGGTTCATTTAATTTCTCATAACTAAATATTATTAATGGTATTTTACAAAATGGGAAATGGGAATCAAACTCAGGACCTTGTGTTTGGAAAGCAGTCATGATGCTACTGAGCTAAACACCAGCCCAGGAAAATGGATATTTATGGGTTTTTTAAATTGCCTTCACTCTGTTTTCAGTACTTTGGCACTTAAAGACAAATTCCTTTCCTGTTTTAATGTTAATTTGGAGTTTAAAAGTATCTTAAAATGGGGCAAAGTGGCACATGGCTATTAACTCTACCACTCTGGAGTCTAAGGATTATTCTTAGTTGAATGGTGGCCTGAACTACACAGTGAGGCCCTGTCATAACTGAAGAAAACAAAAATGATAACAAAGTGGATTTGCCTCACAGTGTTAGCAGTGTAGAAAAGCTTGCTATGAACATGGTTTAATATTTACTGTGTACATAGTGAACCTAGTAAAACTAGTTTGTCTTTTGTTGTTACTGTGTTACTTGTTTTGGTTTATTTTTTAGTTGAAACTGGGCATTGTGGTTCACACCTGTAATCCCACCCAGCATTTAGGAGACAGGCAGGATTGCTCAGTTCAGAGTTTGCCTAGGCTACATAGTGAGTTCAAGGCCAACCTGAACTGCAAAATGAGACCCTGTTTCACCGGGCATGGTGGCCCACGCCTGTCATTCCAGCACTTGGGAGGCAGAGGCAGGAGGATTACTGAGTTCGAGACTTGCCTGGGCTCCATAGTGAGCTCAGGGCCAGCCTGAACCTGTCTCAAAAAAAAAAAAAAAAAAGAGACCCTGTTTCAAAGAAACTAAAAAAAACTTTTTTAGATAGATTTTTTTTAGTTGAAAAAAATAACTTGTTTCTTTAAATAAGTAAACATATCTATAATAAAGTAATTCAAAACTCCTGGCATGGGTACACATAATCCCCACTTCAGTACTTAGGAGGCTGAAGAGTTCAAGCCCAGCCTATGCAGTTAATAAGATTGTCTCAAAATAAAATAAGGAGGCAAGTATGGCAGTGCATGTCTGTAATCCCAGCAACTCTTGAGAGACCAGGGAAAAGGATTGAAAGACTGAGCCAGCTGGCCCACCATTAATGGCCTAGGAAGATCTTGCCTCAGAATAAGGTGTAGGGTTGTGCTAGGAGCGGGTTGTGCTAGGAGCATGGTTTAGTGTAAAGGTCCTGTGCTCAATCCTTACCATAGCAAAAAGCAAAAAAATGCTCCTTTCTGGTTTTTCCCCACCACTGGCATACTGTATATAAATTTAGCACAAATGTTATCATAGGCATTTATTTGCTATTTAAATTATGTCTTTAACTAAATTGCTTTTTTTTGAGACAGGGTCTCGCTTTGTAGTTCAGGCTAGCTCTGAGCTCACTATGTAACCCAGGCAAGCCTCTAACTCAGCAATCCTCCTGTCTCTGCCTCCTGAGTGCTGGGATTATAGCCGTGAGCCGCCATACCCCGCACTGTCGTGTGTGGTATAGATTGCTGGTAGGCGTGAGTCACCACACCCACCACTGTATGTGGTTACCAGATGGAACCCAGGACCTTGAGTTTGAGAGGCAGAACTCAGGACCTTGAGTTTGAGCCGCAGGTGGTAGGCCGGCAGGCCGGCAGGCGGCAGGCGGCAGGGGCCGGAACCACTGAGCTAAATCTCTGGCCCCTGAATACCTTTTTTTTTTTTTTTTTTTTTTTTGAGACAGGGTCTCACTTTGTAGTTCAGGCTGGCCCTGAGCTCACTATGTAGTCCAGGCAAGCCTCGAACTCAGCAATCCTCCTGTCTCTGCCTCCCGAGTGTTGGGATGACAGGCATGAGACACCATGCCCGGCACTGTGGTATGTGGTGCTGATTGCTGGTTGATTGCTGGTAGGTGTGAGTCTCCATGCCCAGCATTGTATGTGGTTACAGGGGATCGAACTCAGGACTTTGCGCTTGCGAGGCAGGTGCCAGAACCACTGAGCTAACCCTCCGGCCGCTGAATATCATTTTTTAAGAAGTTTTTTTTTAATCTCGTCTTTTTTTTTTTTTTTTTCTTTCTCATTTTAAAAAATCTTGCCGAGGCTGGAGATTTAGCTCAGTGCTTCTGGCGCCTGCCTAGCAAGCACAAGGTGCCTGGTTCAATCCCCAGTAACCACGTACAATAATATCAGGCCTGGTGATTGCCCACCAGCAATCATCACCATACACTACAGTGCCAAGCATGTAGTGATTTACACTTATAATCTCAGCGCTTGGGAGGCAGAGGCAGGAAGATTGCTGAGTTTAAGGCTTGCCTGGGCTCCATAGTGAGCTCTGGGCCAGGCTGAACTATAAAGCAAGACCCTGTCTCAAAAAAAAAAATTAATCCCTTGGACTGCTAGAGCCTTGCATTTCTCTTATTTTACACATCTCCCTAATCTCAGTTAAAGCGGGGGAGATCACATTTTACTCCTCCATAAGCTTACTGTTTGGAGACAGATCACCCACGATACCAGATAAGGTGGAAGGAGAAAGAAGAAGGGGAATGACCCATTAGTTTAGTTTTGATCCTGTGACCTTGGATATCACCTGCTACTTGATCCACATTACATCTCATTTATGAAGTTAAAGTTTATTAGAAATACTTGCTCATTTTGCAGAACACTTGTAGAATAAGTCACTTACAGGCCAAGGTTTTGCTCTATTTACCTTTCTAATTTTAAAACAAACCTGGTGTGGTGGCCTGTAATCAACTTTCTGGGAGCCTGAGGCAGGAGGATCACAAGTTGGAGCCAGCTCAACCTTCAGTGGATATAGCAAGGCTGTGTGTTAGAATAGATAAAAGGGCTGGGGAAATAGCTCAGCATGGAGGTCCTGGGTCAAATTCTTGAATTACTACAAAAATAAAAGAGCCCTAATGCCAGACGTGGTGGCTCACGCCTGTAATCCCAGCACTTGGGAGGCAGAGACGGGAGGATTGCTGAGTTTGCGGCAGCTTGCCTGGGCACCATAGTGAGCTCAGGGCCAGCCTGAACTACAAAGCGAGACCCTGTCTCAAAAAGCAAAAAAAAAAAAGAGCCCTGGAATTTGTAACTTGTGTGTTTTTTTCCATGACTTTTAAATATGAAAATTACGTATTTGAAGAAATTGGGGGGTCTAAAATTTTTCTTTTTTTTAATGCTAGTTGGAAATGGAGGACGAAGATACAATTGATGTGTTCCAGCAGCAGACAGGAGGTGTCTACTAAAAAGGGAACCTGCAACGACTCTACTCCAGAACTCTGTTCTTACAGACCAAGAATACATTCTCAATTAGAAACCTGCAATTTGGTTCCACCACATCCTGACTACTACAGTATAGTTTTCTCTATTCTTTCATCTACCCCTTCCCTGTTCCTTTATTGTACATAAAGTATCTGGTGTATGTGCACAAGCATATTGCATTTTTTTTTTTAACTAAATGGCCAACAATATGTTTTGATTGACATCAAATGGAGATGGGATGGGAGATACTGGTTCTGTGGTAATCCCCTCTCTCCATTCCTGGCATGCTCATCAGCTCTTATCTTTATATTCCAGTAAGTTATTTGCTCTCACTGTTTTAACAGAAAAGGCGACAACGTAAAAAAATCCTTGCATACCTTGTTTGATTGGAGAATTTTAATGTTTTTCATTTATCATTGTAAAACCAAGGACAATTTTATAACTTTTTTGTACGTAGCTGTTACATGTAGGGCAATCTGTCTTTATGTAGGAGTAAATTACTCTTAAAAAGAATCCTAGATAGTTTTCCCTTTAAGTCAAGTGTCTTGTTGTTTAAATAAACTTCTTGTTTAAAATGAGCTGTTTTCTTTATTTTGAGGAATATTAAGTAGAAAGTTAAAGCTTAGAAAAAATGGGATATGTCCACTATAAGTAACATCAGGGAAAATATGAGATGATACATTTGTAGCAGACTATGCAAAACAAAAAAATAATAGTTCTTTGGCATGACTAGCATTGGAAGTTTTCACCTCTTTAGTGAGTCCAGTTGCAACTTATGTAACTATCAAAAAAATGGGATCAAGGGGCCAGGGATTTAGCTCAAGTAGTACTGAATCTACCTTGGAAGCACAAGGGCCAGAGTTCAACCCCCAGTACCACCAAAAAAAAAAAAGGGATCAATGCCTATAATGTCAACTACCTGGGAGCTTAGGCATGAAGTTAGCAAATATGAGGCTTTTTTTTTTTTTTTTTCCTGAGACGGTCTCACTTTGTAGCTCAGGCTGGCCCTGAGCTCACTGTGGAGCCCAGGCAAGCCTCGAACTCAGCAATCCTCCTGCCTCTGCCTCCTGAGTGCTGGGATTACAGGTGTGAGCCACCATGCCTGGCACTGTGGTATGTGGTAATTGATTGCTGGTGGGCCTGAGTCACCACGCCCGGCATTGTATGTAGTCACTGGGATCAAACTCAGGACCTTCTGCTTGTGAGGCAGGCACCGGAACCACTCAACTAAATCTCTGACCCCATGAGGCTATTTTTAATCTATACACACAGCAAAACTCTGTCTGAAAAGGAACAAAAAAAGGATTCAAGCTGTCCTGGAACTCCCTCAGCCTCTGGAGTGCTAAGATTACAAATGTGTACCATCATGCCCAGCAAAATAATGAATTTTTTTTTTTTTTTTTTTGAGACAGGGTCTTGCTTTGTAGTTCAGGCTGGCTCTGAGCTCACTAGGTAGTCCAGGCAAGCCTCGAACTCAGCAATCTTCCTACCCTCTGCCTCCCAAGTGCTGGGATGACAGGCATGAGCCACCACGCCCGGCACTGTGGTATGTGCTATTGATTGCTGGTGGGTGTGAGTCACTATGCCCAGCATTGTATGTGGTCATCGGGATCGAACTCAGGATCTTGCGCTTGCGAGGCAGGCGCTGGAACCACTGAGCTAACCCTCTGGCCCCAAAATAATGAATTTTTAAAAAATTTTATTTAGTGTTTTGAGACACCATCTTGCTTCGTAGTTCAGGCTGACTCTGGGCTCTCATGTAACCCAGGTTAGACTTGAACTCAGAGCAATCTTCCTGCCTCTGCCTCCCCAGTGCTGGGATTATAGACATGAGTCACCATGCCCAGCAAAATTTTCTTTTTTTTTTGAGGCAAGGTCTCGGTTTATAGTTCAGGGTGGGTCTGAGCTCACTGTGTAGCCCAGACAAGGCTGGAACTCAGCAGTCCTGCCTCTACCTCGGTAGTGGTGGGATTACAGGTGTGATCTACCACACCCAGCACTGTGTGATGTGGTACTGATTCCTGGTGGGTGTGAGTCCCCACACCCGTTATTGTATGTGGTTACTGGGTATCAAACCAAGGACTTTGTGCTTGTTCGGCAGGCCCTGGAACCACTGAACTAAATCGGCCCAAAATAATTGGGTATTTTTTTGTTTTTTTGAGACAGGGTCTTGCTTTGTAGTTCAGGCTGGCCCTGAGCTCACTATGTAGCCCAGGCAAGCCTCGAACTCAGCAGTCCTCCTGGCTCTGCCTCCCGAGTGCTGGGATGACAGGCATGAGCCACCACATCCCGCATTGTGGTATACAGTGTTGATTGTTGGTGGGCGTGTCTCCACGCCCAGCATTATATGTGGTTATGGGGGATTGATCTCAGGACCTTGCGTTTGCAAGGCAGGCGCCGGAACCACTGAGCTAACCCTCCAGCCCCAAAATACTGTATTTTTAATGTAATTTTACTCCCAAGTATTTTGTTGGCAGTAGCTATTATCTGAGGCAGAGTACGATATTAACATGGGACTAAGAAAAATGAAATTTTGATTTCACTGTTATATTTATTGAAATTTTTTTTGTTTTAGATTAAAACTAGGGCAGCGTACCTCTGAGTAATATCAACAACCATTTTCTATTTTGAGACAGGTCTCATTAAGTTACCTGAGTGGGACTCATATATGTAATCTTGCCTCAGCTTCCCTCAGTCCTGGGATTATAGGGATGTCTGGGGTGGCTCTCCGGTGGCTATTGTAACCCTGACTATAATGAGTAACCTAACAAAAGTTCCTAATTTGTAGGTTTTGAGGTGCAAAAACTACAAAGGTCCAGTCTAGGTCATAAATGTGCAGTGGTTACTACAGTATTAAGATTCAAATATATTTGGGTGTGGTGGTGCACACTTGTAATTAGGCAAAGGCCTTGCCATAAGTTTGAGACCAGTTTGGACAATATAGTTAGACCCTAACTCAACAAACCAAATGTGAAAGACAACAGCTTTATAGCCTGGTTAATTTTTTTTTTTTTTTTTTTGAGACAGGGTCTCGCTTTGTAATCTAGGCTGGCCCTGAGCTCACTATGTAGCCCAGGCAAACCTCGAACTCAGCAATCCTCCTGTCTCTGTCTCCCGAGTGTTGGGATTACAGCTGTGAACCACCACGCCCAACACAGCACTGTGGTTATGTGGTATTGATTGCTGGTGGGCATGAGTCACCATGCCCGGCATTGTTGTATGTGGTTAATGGGGAATGAACTCGGGACCTTGCACTTAAGGGTCAGAACCACTGAGCTAAATCTCTGGCCCAGCCAGGTTAATTTTAATCCATTTTAGAAATGCAAAGGCTAAATTCCAAAAAAGTTGTCACATGATTATATTTTAACAAATTTGGAGCCAACTATAGTGGCAAAATGACTTGTAATCCCAGCACTCTGGAGGCTGAAGTAGGACAGTTGCCTTGAGTGGGGTACATGGTGAGTTCAAGGCCAGCCTGAAATGCATAGTGATAGCTGGATTCAAAAAAAATTTTTTTGAATTTGAAAACACTCAGATTTGAGAGTGTTTTTACTGGTTTCGGATTACAGAGAGGTGCTACATACCTTGCTAGGTTTCCAGGGTATTGATGGCTTTTCGGTATTATTTTATTTATTTATTTATTTATTTTTTGAGACAGGGTCTCACTTTTGTAGTTCAGGCTGGCCCTGAGCTCATTATGTAGTCCAGGCAAGCCTCGAACTCAGCAATCCTCCTGTCTCTGCCTCCTGAGTACTGGGATTACAGGCGTGAGCCACCATGCCCGGCTCGGTATTATTTTTTTGTGTGTGAAGTTATCACATACAATCATGTTTGTAATCACTTTGCTTGTGTTCCAGTGTGGTGTTTACCATTTCCATGGTAAAATTCACTTCCCCAGAAACAACACGAATTTAGAATTTCCTTAGTTGTTTATGTGTTAAATCAATTTTGCGTTAACTGGACTTTCATTTTTCTCTCTGTATATTGGTATCCACTTGTTTTTCAACATAACATATAAACCAGAGATGGGGTACACACCTGTAATCCTAGCATTTGGGAGGCTGAGGCAGGTGAATTACTTTGAGAAATTGTAATTGAACATCATGCCCAAGAATTGTATGAATGGAGTCTTAACATTTTGGGGGTGAGCACCATACTAAGGATTGAACCCCTTGTTTCCTGCGTGCTACACAAGTGCTCTTGCCACTGAGTTACATCCCCAGCCTTTGGGTTCATCCTTGTGAGATGATTATATCTGAGCAAATCAGGATTTACTGATTGTTACGACTGAGGTTTAAAAGTGTTTCTCTTTTTTGAGACAGGATCTCCTCTGTAGTATATAGTATAGTATGTAATTCAGGCTGTCCCTGAACTGCATAGCCCAGCCCAGGCAGCAATCCTGCCTCAGCTTCTCAGAGTGCCGGGGGTTACAGGTGTGTGTGTGTGTGCATACATACATGTGTTTATTTTGAAATAGCTATGTAGGCCAGCCTTGCCTCAAATTTGGAAGTCTGCCTTGGCCTCCTCAGTGCTAAGATTACAGGCATGTACCAGCACACCCTGCTGTGGTACTGGGCATTGAACTCTTGCTAGGCAAGTAGTCTTACTGCTTAGCTTTGAACTTTCAGCCTCCTGAATGCTGGAATTAAAGCCCCACACACCAGGCCATTAGTTTTACAGTACTGAAGATTGAACCTAGGACCTCGACACAAAACTATACCCTCAGCTCTGTTTTCTTTTTCTTTTGTGGGAGGGATTGAGGATCAAACTCAGGACTTTGGCTTGCCAGGCAGCTGTCAGAACCACTGAGCTAAATCCTCCTTATGTTTCATTTTGAGAAAGGGCCTTGGTTAATTGCCCAGGATAGGCTGGAATTTGTGACCCTCCTGCCTCAGCCTCCTACTAGAGTGTTGAGATTATAGGCATGTTCTAGCATGATGGGCTATAGATACCATCCCACCCTACCCTCTCCCCGTATTTGGCTGAACTTGGGCCTTTTGGCTTTGCTCTGACCTAGCCCTTTTTAAAAGAGACAAGTTTACACTAAGCTGTGAAATTGTCCATGCTGGATTCAAACTAGTAATCCTTCTGCCTCAGTCTCCCAACAGACTAAAACGCGCCCAGCTCAGAATTTATGTGTTTTTTTTTTAGTGAGAGAGGGTGTCACTATGTAGTTTAGAGTGGCTGCGAACTCACTGTGTAGCTGAGCTTGACTGGAACTCAGCGACCCACTCCTCCTCCCTGAGCCTGTGAGTGCTGGGACAGTTAGATGTGTGCTACCACACCCAGCTACTTTTTTTTTTTTTCCAGCTCAGAATTTTTAGCTTCACCATGATTCATATTCATGTAGGCTCCTTAAGGCCAAAACAAAAGATACTAACTTTTCAGAAATAGTACTTAGAGTGTCTGTTTCGATTGTTTATATTTTCATGAGAATTTGATGACTGTGTTGGCTTTTATCTCAAGGGATTGAAGAGGCCAACTCATTCTGGAGAAGTGTGTGGCTATGGGAGATTGTTCTCAGTGGAGGCCACTCAGGATGTGAGGAAGGCCTGTTGGGAAGTTTACCCAAGGTCTGTGTGAAGGCACTGGTGTTTTAGAGAGGGCCAGCTGTACTGCTGAGGGTTATTTTTGTTAGGGTGATGCTGCTTTTAAATATGACTGACTTAACTCTGTATCATGGTTTTGCACCAGAATCCCCTGACACGCTTTAAAAAAAAGCAATGCCTGGGCCCTATACCTATAAATATATTTTCAAAGCAATAAGGAATTGAGAAGCAACTCGTGGAGGCATCCTCATCATCCAGGAGTTAACCACTTGACAGGAAAGAATAGGGGGTTAATCCATGTTTATTTTTTAGATGCCTGGCATAATGTCACAATGTAAATTATCTTTCATTAGGAACAAGGTTCTGAGACTTGAACCATGTATCATCACCTAATTAGCTTGCCTTTCATGCAGACAAGAAGGTAGGGGCCAAGGGCAAGAGCTTTCTGTATCTCAGACACTGAATGAAATAATCATCTCACTAGGTTTTATAATAAATAATACTAAATTAAGCCTTAGTGAGTCTTTATGGAAAAACAGTCATCTGGATTTCAGTTATCCAATATCTTAAAAAGCAATGGACGCATCCACAGGATATCTTAGTGCCTGACTGATGATTTGATGGCCAGTACTGTATGTAGTAAAGGCAGAAACGAACTGGTGTTATCGTGAGACTTGTCTCAGTAGTGGCTGGCTAACCAAAAGACTTCCTCAGGGTGAAGCATAATTAGCACAGCATATAAACAGGTTGGAATTTAATCTGTTACTTGGAATGTGGAGTGTTATTTTCATGTAAGCAGTGACATGTGACTGTAGGTCACTAGGATTTACTAACACCCACTACTACCAGCCTTAGGACAATCACTTAACATGTGAAGCCCCTCAGTAATGGTCAGCAGGCAGTGATTATTCTTAACATAGAAATGATGTCAGCAGGATATGGTGTCAGATGCCTGTAATTCCAGCTCTTGGGAGGCTGGGGCAGTAGGATTGTGAGTTCGAAGCCAGCCTGAACTGCATAGAGAAACCGTGTCTCAAAATATAAATAAAAACTATTATGGTGTCAAACCAGCATTATGTGCTGGGAGTTTTACTCTGTCCAAGCATGGCTTGACCATCTATTATCAACCATGGTGCTACTATGGTTCCTAAGTTCCTAATTAACTTTTTATTTTTGCGGTACCAGGAGTTGAACTCATGCCCTTGTGCTTCCAAGGTAGACATGGTACCACTTGAGCGAAAGCCCTGGTCCTAATAAACTGTCTGTAGTCTAAAAAACAACAAAAATCTTGTTTATGAACCATTATTACTTCAGGCACTTAACCACAGTCAAAAACATTGTCAGCATTTTCATTTAAGAATGAAAACTGGACCATGGCTGTAATCTGACATACTCTGGAAGACTGAAGCGGAAGTACATGTCTGAGCCTAATCTTGGCAACCTAAAGATTTAGCAAGATTTATCCTGTCTCAAAGGATAGAAAAAAGCTGTGGATGGTGGACCTCAGTGCAGAGGCTCTGGATTTAGTCTTCAGTACTGGGGAAAAAATACAAATGGGTTGTGACACACCTTAGGGCACTTGCCTAGCATACAACCATCCCCAACATCAAAAATAATTTAAAATTATTGAAGTTTGGTGTGGTGGTACATGCCTATATAGGAGGTTGAGGCAAGGGGATCATCAGTTTGTGGCCATCCTGGGCTGCATAGGTTAAAACCCCAAAATAAACATTTAAAAATGTTGATCATAAGCAGTTGCTGTTGTAGGTTGAACACAGTCAAATATTTGCAGTCCTCACAGTGGTTCATCTATGCGTACTGGATTACAATAAAAGTCACAGATCTAGCTGGGCGTGGTGGCTCACTCCTGTAATCCCAGCACTCCGGAGGCAGAGACAGGAGGATTGCTGGGTTCCAGGCTTGCCTGGGCTACATAGTGAACTCAGGGCCAGCTTGAACAAAACAAAGCGAGACCCTGTCTCAAAACAAAAAAGTCACAGATCTGAATGATTGGTTTCACCTGGGTTATAGAATTTAGGGTCAATACAAAGAAGGCCAATGTAGGTTGCCTGTTCCCCTGGCATGCTGGAATAAATTGGGGTTGCTTGCAATTTTAAGGAATTCAAAACATTCCAGATATTGGAAAAATCAGTAATAATGCAAAATAGATGCCTGAGTGCTAAATTAGAGTACTTTTTTTTTTTTTTTTTTTTTAGACAGAGTCTCACTTTGTAGTTCAGGCTGACCCTGAGCTCACTATATAGCCCAGGCAAATCTCCAACTTAGCAGTCTTCCTGCCTCTGCCTCCTGAGTGCTGGGATTACAGGCATGAGCCACCACACCTGGCATTGTGGTATGGTACTGATTGCTGGTCAGTGTAAGTCACCATGCCTAGTATTATTGTTTGTGGTTACTCAGGACCGTGCGCTTATTAGGCAGGTGCCAGAACCACTGAGCTAAATCTCCAGCCCCGTTTTGTTTTCTTTTTTGAGACAGGGTCTTGCTGTACAGTGCAGGTTAGGCTTGAATCCACTATGTAGCTCAGGTGATCCTGCAGCCTCAGCTCCTGAGTGCTGGGATTAGGAGTGTGCACCACTAGGCCTGGCTGATTCGGTTTTCGTCCAACTCAGTTTACCAGTACAATCATGGAAAGAATCAAGTTCCTGAACTGTGTTAGTAGACCAAATATAGTGATAAACATATTCCATATTTTTCTAATTTGAATAAATTTTTCTTTAAAATTCTTGAGTAAAGCCCTCCACATACCTAGCAGAAATTAAAAAACCAACAGGAGTCATTTCCATATTAAAGAAAAATTAGGCTGCTGTGCCTTTTCATAATAGCCCACCCTGCACTATAAAAAAATATATATTTTCTCTATATATAGAATATATATAATATAAAAATATAAATATATGTATTCTCTTTTCTTTGGTACCAGGGATTGAATTTAGGACCTAGCAGGCAGGCACCAGAACCACTGAGCTATGTCCTCAGCCCTATAAAATATACTTTAAAATTTTTTCCCTCCCATTTTACCCATTAAACTTGCTCTGTAGAGCCCATTTTCCCTTTACCCTTTTGTTTTTTCCTACTTTTTTTTTGGAGACAGGGTCCTGCTTTGTAGTTTGGGCTGGCTCTGAGCTCACTATGTAGCCTAGGCAAGCTTCAAACTCAGCAATCCTCCTGTCTCTGTCTCCTGAGTGCTGGGATGGCAGGCGTGAGCCACCTCACCCAGCACTGTGGTATGTGGTATTGATTGTTGGTGGGCATGAGTCTCCACGCCCAGCATTATATGTGGGCATTGTATGTGGTTTCCGGGGATTGAACTCAGGACCTTGCGCTTGCAAGGCAGGCACCGGAACCACTGAGCTAATCCTCCGGCCCTGTTTTTTCCTACTTTTTTTTGAGACAGGGTCTTGCTTTGTAGTTCAGGCTAGCTCTGAGCTCACTATGTAGCCCAGGCAAGCCTCGAACTCAACAGAGTGCTGGGATTACAGGCATGAGCCACCACACCCGGCACTGTGGTATGTGGTATTGATTGCTGGTGGGTGTGAGTCTCCACACCCAGCATTGTATGTGGTTACCGGGGATCAAACTCAGGACCTTGCGCTTGCAAGTCAGGTGCTGGAACCACCGAGTTAACCCTCTGTCCCTTTTCCTACCTTTTTTTTTTTTTTTTT